>CM055124.1:141134650-141202150 GCA_029206835.1 Rana muscosa | reverse complement strand
GATGAACATAAGATCGCATAGAAACCCAACATGTTTCGCTTAAAACAGCTTCCTCAGGGGTTTGCGATGACCATCCATATTTGTCAAGTATGACTATACAGAAGAAAAAAAAGGGAAGAAAAATATATACAGTTACACATTGAAATACATTGTATGTTATATTTGAACAAATTAGGTATGGACAAGGTCATATTGCAAAGCTGGACCCCTCCCAGTGCTACTTACCCTGCCACCTGTATTGTCTGCAGCGCAACACCAGAAAACGCAGGATCGAGAGCAACGGTCACCCCATATAGAAAAATGCGGATATGTGACCACAGTGGACACTAAATAGGAGACCGGCTGGATGCCGAAAACAAAAAACAGGGATAAGAAAGAGGGAAAAAGGAAAAAAGGAGAAATAGACAAGTGGGTGCAGAGAAAGGGATGGGGTAGAAATAAATTATAGATTATAAAAAGAATGGTGAGCAATTAAGCAAACCATACAGAACGGAAAAGTCCGTCTAATATGAAATGTATGAATAGTTGCAGTAGATAAAAGTGACTTACGTAGGGTCAAGTGAACAGGAGCATGTTCACTTGCAAATATTGAGGGGCTGTCTGCTTGCAGAAAAACACAGACGGAAGTTGTGGAAGCCACTAAAAGAAACCACATTACCGTATTTTCAGTTTGTTTAAATATAAATATAAATAGCATGGTGTGCCTATGTCCTCCAAAAATAGGCACACAGAGTCTGAAGGTTACATTGGTCAAGCAATTTAAATAACAGGGTATATGTGAGACATATGTTGCATTTAAGCAGTATTCTTATAAATAAATATTTGTTTTTTAATTATTTATTTTTTTAATTTTTTTTAAATTCCTTTTAAAATTAGTTCCATATCAAAGTGGAACACAGTAGACAATAGTCTCCATATATATATATATATATATATATAACTAAGTCAAATAGCTGGCTTAGAAATTATTATAAACCCAGCAGTCCGATATGGAAAATGGGACAAACCCACTATAGCCAATGACAACCGTGTCCTGTACATTAAATGCGATCCCACATTGTTAGATGCGGCCTCCGGTAAATAAATTGTGAACATAAAAAGTATAAAGTGGAAAAAAGGAAAAACAAAAGAGTGTATAGACGTTACCTTTAGATGTTTGAAACGCCAGCCAAAGCTCCACCAGCCCACAACGCTGCGATCAGTGTGTGAGCTGGTTATATAGTGTCCACCAATGCGGTCGGCGTCTGACATCACCGACCGTAGACCGGGCTGAGAGCGCGTGACGTAGACCCGTATGACATGGCAACTGCTGAGGACTGCAAAAGCCAGAATGCATCGGGGCTGGAGGAGGAGCCGCTCGCCGTCAAAACAGACAGGATGGACAGAGCGGACACCGCCCGCTGGAACGATCCACCAATGGAAGATGTCCACTGACATCCATTGGTGGAAGAGGTGGAAAGCAGCCAGATCAAACAAGATGCCCGTCACCAGGGACAACGCCGCGCTAGAGGTGGGCCATCCATGGAGGATCTTGGATGACCCTGGGCGCCCATGCAGTCACTCCGCATGAATCAAGGGGGGACAGTGGCCTGAGAAAAGTGGTGATGCGCAGCAGACAGGACAGGCGGCAGACATCAAAGGGATAAGTGCAGAACCAGAGCAGCGGGCCCGGCTGAAGGACCAAATCAGACCTCGTATAGCCCGACACTCTGAGGGAGGGGGGGGGAAAGAGGGAGAACCAACAAGACCTGTATCAATTATCAAATAAACATAATACACTGACATAATATAATTATGTATAAAGTTAACATAATATCAAAACGTACTATAAAGCATTATAAAATAACAAAACCTATGAATGAAAGTTAAAGCTAGAATGTCCATGACATGAAGGGTCAGCCAATAGAACATGGCGAAAGGAAAAATGTAAAAAAAAGGGAATAGAAGAAGAAAAATCAAAAAAGGCAAAAAGAACACAAAACTAATACTCGCAAGAGCAATAAACAGAGAACCTAAAATCAATCATGGATAAAACATCAAAGAAATGGTCTAAAACTAAGACTTTCATTAAATCCTGGAGAGTGAGTGGCCCTAAGGTCATAGATCCAGCGCGCCTCGAGTTGGAGCAGGGTCCTGTCTACACTCCCCCCCCTCGAGTCGAGCGGGACATGATCCAGGGCCAAAAATTTGATGACATCAGGATCAAAATTGTGATAGTTACCGACATGCCTACTAACTGCCGTCACTACTTTTCTTTTTAGAATAGGTTTCATATGGTCCCTTATTCTCTTGAAGAAGGGTCTTTTGGTTTTCCCAACATAATACCCACCGCATTGACACTGAGCCAGATAGATCACCCCCACTGTTTGGCAGGTGACTAACTCTCGGGTAGAGTGCCAATTGCCGTTGGGTAATTTGAACTTGATTTTAGTGTCCACAAAGCGACAAACATCGCAATGACCACAAGGCGATGTGCCGCCAGTGGATGTGTTTTTAGAGACTTGAACAGGCTCAAAATGACTGTGGACCAGGCGATCTCTCAGGGAAGAAACCCGTTTAAAGGTGATCTCTGGGTGTTTTTTAACATATTTATTTACGGTCGAATATGCTAATAATAATGGCCAGAATTTTGTTAAAATGTTTCTCATTTCATTATGTTGGGAAGCATACCTAGTAATCACTCTGACCGTATCTGTGGTTGCAGAATTTTTCGAAGAAAAAATGAGAGAACTTCTTTTTTGGGTTTTTACCCGGTTAAAGGCTCGTTTTAGACATCTATGGCTGTAGCCTCTGGCTTTTAATCTCTGATAAAGGTCTTTCGAGGTAGCTCTGAAATCTGCATCCCTGCTGCAGTTACGCCTAAGCCGAAGGTATTTGCTATAGGGAATACTCTGCAGAAGAGGTGCAGGGTGTGCACTGCTGGCATGAAGGATGGTATTCCCAGCAGTGGGTTTCCTGTATAGACATGAATTGACTAGCCCTGTGTCATCGATAGAAATATTGAGGTCCAAGAAACTAATGGTAGTTTGACTATAATTGATAGTAAATTTTTAATTAAAGTCATTGATGGACAAGAGATCGAAAAATTGTTGCAATTGAATCTGATCACCTGACCAAAAAATCAATAGGTCATCTATGTACCTATACCAGGAGATAATATGGTCCAGGAAGGGAGCAAGGTCCTCTCTAGAGAAGACCTGTCGTTCCCACCCCCCCAGGTACAGGTTGGCATACGATGGGGCACACTTAGTCCCCATCGCAACCCCCTGTACCTGGAGGTAGTGGGAAGATCCGAAAAGAAAAATGTTATGTTTCAAGATATAACTCAATAGCTCCAAAACAAAGTCGTTATATATCCGTGAAGAGGGGCCTCTCTCAGAGAGATGGCTTTTAATAACCTCCAAACCCCTGTCATGGGGTATTGTGTTATAAAGGCTCTCAAAATCCAGGGAGACAAGCCAGGTATTAGCTGGAAGTTGTATACCCTCGATTGTTCTCAATAAATCGATAGTATCTTTCACATACGATGAGAGGGAAGTGACATGAGGAGACAGGTAACTATCAACCAAGGAACTGGCATTTTCGGTGAGACTGGAGCAGCCTGAGATTATCGGCCATCCTGGCGGATTGGTTAATGATTTGTGTGTCTTTGGCAGAGCATAAAAGGTAGGAATCCTTGGATTCTTGGTATCCAGGAACTTCCACGTATCATGATCTATAGTGCCTTGCTGAAAAGCTTTAAGAATAATATGACGATACTTTGCATAATAATTTTCCAATACGGTTTTAGAAATTGGTCTATACCATTCAACGTTAGACAAAATCTTCATACACATGATCTCATAGTTCTCCACATCCATGATAACAAGATTACCGCCTTTATCCGCGGGTTTGATTATTTTGTAGGGATTTAATGGCCGCTTTTTGTGATGTGGTTAAATTTGAAGTTACTGAAGAAGCCAAGTTCATTGCTTGAATACTATGTGAGACCTGTTGAACAAAGGCCCAAATATTGGGATTAGTGTTCAACAGGGGAAAGTTTCGAGATTTAGATCTGAAGGATTGAGGAGGGGGGAAGGACATGCCAGCGATAGATAACCCCGATGTGTCACTGTCAAGTAATTTTGGACCGACTCTCGTTACAAGTCAAGATATTTTATTGCATATGCAAGAGAAATGGTTAAATGTATATTTTCTGCTTCAGAGATCCATTTCTGCCTGTCATATATTCACATTCAGCTTTTATAACCCTTAAACCTTCCCTTTTCCTGCTCGTAACGTCCTGACCATGTATAATTTCAACCTTTATTCTGACGTTAGCAGGAAATAGGGAAATATCCTTTTTCAGCCAACACCTTATGACAGGATATTTCATACAATGGATACATAAATTATCTCATGGTTCGCAGCCCATATTTTGACAGATGTAAGAGTCAGCACATCTTTGCACAATAGAATATGGTCATATGACTTATTCCAGTAATTAGGGTTATTAGAGCTTATTCGGCATATTTAAGTATTAATAGAGTTATATAAAGCAAACATTTTAACTTTAGAAGATATAGTCATATTAATATGCATATTCATAGTTGACATTTAAAGTATAATTTCTAATTTCTCTAACAGCTGCTCCCTTTTATACTTATAATGTCAATAATTCAAATATCCAGGTTCTTTATTTTACCAGGTATTATCATTTAGACAAATAAGTCTTTTGAAAGGACTGTAAGTTCATCTTCATCAGGTTCCGGGTATAGTTCAGTGTTGTTCTGAAAAAACATAGTCTTTGTTAGTGATGTGTCAATCAGTCTTTGAAGAATTCCTCTAATACAAGGAATGCAGCAACATCCACACAGCGTAAGGACCGTGGCTGCCATGACAACAGAGATGAGCAAACCTTTTGCAAGATCACCCCATTTACCAAACCATTTTTCAAAGAGTCCTGTTAAGGGGTTCTCTACACCAGAGTTCTCAGTTAGTTCCTGGGATAACATTTGTAGGCCTTGCAAAGCCTTGGTGATACTTCCATCAGGTGCCGTATTATTTGGAATAAAAGTGCAGCAGAAGGTGCCGAACATTTCGCATACTCCGCCCCTTTCTGCCAGCAACATATCCAATGCTATACGGTTCTGCCACGCTGTCAAAGAGGTGGCGTCCAATTGTGCTGCTATACCTTTGATAGCATCTCTGGTGTAATTCACAAACCTCTGCTGGTTGTAGTAAATGTAGTTTATCCAGTCGACATTCTTATTGGGCTGTACCCATAGGAAGAGTGAGGTGAGTCCTGCTGTTACTTGATTCTGTGCTTTAAATTCATCCGGAACTCCTCGTGGAACACCTATTGAGTCTATATATACCTGGTTGTCAAAATGATTCTGGACACTTAAGTCTCTTAAAATAGTGTTTACCTGGTAGTCTCATCAATTTATTAGTCATAGGAACAATATAAAAGGGAAGCAACAGGCGGGTAAGGGCACAACTACCCTCCCATCTAGGTGGCAGTCTGAGCCTTAGTTTCTTGTCCCCACACAGCCACCAAACATCAGCTAGTTGCCGTTTCTGTTCCTGAAACCATTTTAGTTGATACTTAATGTCTGTAGTTGATGCTCTTCTGGGTTTTTTGCCTTCCTCTGGATCAACTGTGGGTATAGAATTGGGTATATGGGATTGTACGATATATGTTTATTTTTATTTTTTTATTTTTATTTTTTACGGTTGAACTGGATGGACTTGTGTCTTTTTTCAACCTGACTAACTATGTAACTATGTAACTATGTAACTATGTAACTATGTTATGGTCGCACAGTATTCAGGAGATAGAGTGCCAACCTTTGTACCATCCTTATCTTTGTCAGAGAAACTAGAAAAATTTCCTGGTAATGCTTGTAGTGAAGGGGGTGTACTTTGCATTTTAGTTTTAGGGTATCTCTTTTTCTCATTTGCACATTCAGACCCAGTAATATTTTCTGAAAACAGTCTTATTATGCAAGCTAAATCTGTTTCCTCTTCAGGGAGAGGAATGGTAGCTAGTTGTGGTCTTGGGTTTGCACAAGAAATACAATCACTTAACCCCTTAGATTGAGTTGTGTATCTGACCCATTTTATCCACTAATTTTTGTCTCCAAATCCTGTTTCTATACTTAATTGTTCCTTGTAAGTAAAATCTGTTTTAAACAAACAGGTATTAAGTTGAAACTGAGTTGGCTCGGGGGCTGGGGTGTTCTGACCAGGGGTTACAACCTAAATAGTGATTCTCCCTAGTAGGTCAGATATTGTACCATATACCAATTAGTTGTATTGTTTAGTTTACAAAATTGGAGCCATTGTTACTGTAAATCAGCGCAGGGATCCCTTGTCGTGGAATCACCTCTTTGATTAGTACTTTGGCTACTGACTGTCCATTCGTGTGCGCCATAGGAAAAGTTTCCACCCACTTTATAAACCTGTACACAATAACCAGACAGTACTTATTCTCACATTTGTTCAATTCAATAAAATCCATGCATATTGTGTGAAAGGGATAAGGGGGTTGTGGGAAATTACCCCTTAAGGCTCTTAGGGCACCTTGTGCATGGTATCTGTTACAAATCGGATATGTGAGACAAAATTTTCAGAGTAGTTTTGTAAACCCATATGTTGTGTACACCCAGTACCATCCCTCCTTTTGAGGTATGGGCCTACCCATGACTCAATAACACAGCATACGTGAATAGTGATGTAGATAAGTTAGGTTTACCTTCTGTACATGTGTATATACCATTGACCAGTGTTGACCCTGTATATAACCACTTTGATTTTCACCTGCCGGTGATGTTTTCTGCATTTCTGATAACCATGTTTCATCAATAGCTCTCTGTACCTCATCATTTACTTGGGAACTGTATATGTTTGTCATTGCTGTCCTTCAGAAGCTTCCTTTGCTGTCTTGTCTGCTAGTGCATTCCCTAGGGTAATTGGATCTGTTCCCTTTCTATGTGCCGCACATTTACAAATAGCCACTTGTGCTGGTTTTTGTACATATTCTAGAAGGGCAAGAATGAGATCTCTGTGTGATCGGTTTCCCATGGCAACGTAATCATACCCCTTTTTTCCATTGCTGGGCAAATATGTGTAGAGAAAGCGTATTGGCTGTCAGTATAAATATCTATTTATTTTTCCCTTCCCCTAGACTGCAGGCCCTTGACAGGGCTATAATGTCAGCTTGTTGTGCAGAATAGGAACTGGGAAAAGGTCTAGCTTCAATGACCTGGTCATGTGTTACTATAGCATAAGCCGTTTGATTGTAATGTCAGCATCTAGAAAGGGAACATCAGTGAGATCCTTCCTAGGGAGTACCCGTTCATCAATTTTGAGCTGCACAATCATGTGGATCCCCATCACCAGGTGTTGGCATTAGTGTAGCAGGATTCAATGTAGTACACTTCTTGATTGTATCGTGTGGTTGTCCCAGAAGTGTAGTCATACATGATAAATGCCTGACTGGAGATAAATAGGAGATTCTGTCTTATAGTAAGATCACCTAAATAACATGTGAGACCTTTAAGTACCAGGGGTGGAACAATACTATCAATGCAGATGACCGTATGGCCAATGAGGCTGCTACTACAGCTTGTACACAGTGGGGCAAATTAGTTAAGTAAAATGCAACTAGTTTGTGTTCGTTCTCATAAACCTGAGTGAGAGCAGAAGTCATGTACCCCTCTTTACAATCTACAGTCTGCTAAAGGGTTTCTACTGTAATTGGGTAGGCTAAGCACAGTAGAACCCACAATGAGGTGCTTCACCTTTGTAAATGCATCCTCTGCTTGCACATTCCACTGGATGGAACCTTTTGCAGACATTTGTGTACCATAGATGAGATCAGAAAGAGGCACCACCTCCGTAGCATAATTAGCTATCCATGCTCTACAAAAATTTGCCATGCCAAGAAATTACATCATTTCTTTATTTTTACGTGGTTTGGGGGCTTGAAGGATGGCCTCTTTTCGGATCTCATCTGGATGTCTGCCTTTTTGAGATATAATGTAACCCTGGTATTTCACCTTGTTTTTCAAAAGTTGTATTTTATTTTGCTAACCTTGTGACCTTGTTCTGCGAGGAAATGCATCAGAGCCAAGGTGTCAATTTTACATTGTCGCTCCAGAGGAGCCGCTACCAGAATGTCATCCACATACCAGAGAATTTGACTCCCACTGGGAGGTACAACTCGAGACAAAGCATTGAACATTTCTTGTGAGTTTTCCTTTGTACATAAGTGCAAACCAGAACTGACTGTCTGTCTTAATTAGCCCTACGTCTGTCTTTCCTTTTGATCACAAGAAATCGGGGATGTCTTTTAAGGCATCCCCTTCCCCTTTGGTCAAAAAGTGTCAGTCACTGTCTTTTGTCAAAACTTCAATCACGCAAGTTCTGGTTGTACATTCAACAAACCACGCTAATCTGTACCTCTGATTCCCTCTGGATTTCAGTTCCTCATCTGTTAATTTGACCCAGTCTGTGATAAGTTCTCCCAGCTCATGCCATGATACCTCGGAGTTCCGCGTGACCGAAACATGAGGTACAGTATCCTGCCTGTATATTTGCAGAATAGGCTGTGGTAGGAGACAAGTAGCCATGTTATTTCCTTCCTTATCACAGTACAGGTATCTTAAGAGCACTTCAGTGTTAGTGCAACTCATTAACTGTTTCTCATAAGACCTATCAGGCCCAGTGGTCCTTTTGTAGTAGATAGTGCAATAGAGGTTCGTCTGGACCTTGTACCTTTCCTCACAGGCTCTTCAATTATTTCTGTCAGGGTTTTGGGCATCTTTAATCCCTCAGTTTGTAAATCCAAGCTGTACCAGTATCAGGGCTCATTATCCACAGCTGTGATTTGTTTTTCACACAGCCGATGGGCTTTGAGGCCCCCCTCCACTGGTACGACAGAAATATCAAGAGCATGCAACATGTCTCTACCCAACGAATTAACAGGACATTTAGTTGACATTACAATTTTACACTGAGCCTTTTTACCTGTCTGTGGATTTTCCACAGTAAGGCCTTCAGACACGGCCTCCTGGTGCATCAACCCATTTGCAGATTTTACATATACTAAACCTTTTCCCTTTACCCCTGGTGGCATATCCAGCGGGTGTATCAGGGTCCTACAAGCCCCAGTGTCACAGAGAAATGTTACCCAACTACTCTTTGCAACCCAGGTTATTTCTGGCTTGGCTTCAGCATGCAAACAAGTTTCAACATTACACACATCCAAAATATCAGATTCTTTCCCATCCTTCTGCTTCTCTCTCTGCAGACACACTTTTACCATACAGGAAACACTCCCCCCTCATCCTTTTCTTTACTTTCTTTTTTGGTTGGAAGTGCCCCTCAGCATGCCTCACATACTTGATTAGCTCCTAGAGTC
This sequence comes from Rana muscosa, assembly GCA_029206835.1. NCBI lineage: Eukaryota > Metazoa > Chordata > Amphibia > Anura > Ranidae > Rana > Rana muscosa. The sequence continues at coordinate 141,192,744 of CM055124.1, read as the reverse complement.
TGCAGATCCTATGGTTAATCATGTGTTCGTTAACAAAACTTGATATAAGGACTAGCAGCCCCTTCAGGATTGCATTCTTTAGCTGTTGTTCATATGGGCTATCGTTCACTTGATCTACTGGGATTTCTATCCCAGAGTGGTTTTTAAAATTCTTCTTTATCCTAACAATGAAATTATCCACTGTTTCCTCTTCTCCCCATATACACTGATTTATAATGGACCAGTCGACTTGACGTATCCATCTATCCTCTCTCTATCTTTGCTATAAGAGCATTTCTTCTGTTTTTGAGTGCTGCATCATCCTGAGGCAACACCCCTCCCTGGTTGTTTAATCCACTCCAATCTCCCACTACATGATGCCAGTCAGGTCCCAGTACCTGTCTGGTGACCTGCTCTATTTCCCTCACATTGAGATGATAGCTAGCAACCATTCCCATGATACCATCCCTGAATTGAGCTATGTGGACCTTGGGATTGCTGTAAGGAGGGTCAGCGGGGTAACTTGTTGCATACCTCTGTCCCATCTGGTGGTGGGGACTGCAGGTCTGCAATAGGGAATTGGGAGCGGGTGGTGAAGTCAGAGGGGGAGCAGCGTCTGTCGGTGGGATTGGAGAGTCCTCTAAAGGGTGTGTAGGGGCTGTCGGGTGCATTAGGTTTGTCGCATTTTGTTCAGTCAATACTTGCTGCACTAAACTTCGGAGGACGGTCATATTATTGTCCTCCTCTTTGTCTAAAAACATAGTCTTTTTATGATTTTTTTTATGATTTTAACCTACAGTTAGCCTCCTCAAGCCATTTCTTTGCCTGGGGAAGACCTAATTTATTCTGTTTCCTTATTTTTCTTTTCTTTTTTTTTTTTTATATATATATATATATATATATACACATATATACATACATATATATACACATACATACATGCCGGCATAATTTTTATTTATTTTTTAAGCTTTCTACACAACACAGTATTACACAACAATCCTTATTTAAAAATGCAACAAAATCATACTTTGTTTTTCATGTCTTAAGGAGTTTCACATTCTCTTTGTCTAGACTACACATATACTTTGCATCATCATTCAAACCATCAGACTTTCCATGGATCATACTCATTTTAACGTGCACACGGAGTTTTTTTTGTATGGTCTTCTCACACTGACACAATACCTGCACACAGTATCTTATCACTTCTGCAGCTACTCACAAACTTTCTAGTCGTGACATATCACTTCTAGATTATTGATCTTGTGTGCTGCTATAATACTGGTGTCTTGTCTTCTTACTTAATGTTTTATTCATTTATAGGGAGCATGAACAGAATTACAAGGCGAACGTAAATTCACCTGACTGGTCAACCCCCCCTGATCAAAACATTAATATTTCAGTAAACTGTAGGGAGCATGAACAGAATTACAAAAGAGACTTAATTTCTCTCGACTGTTGTTCCCACACTTTATCAAAACATTAATATTTGTTGATTCAACGGTATTTATAAATGCCTGTACAGGTTTTTTACACAACATACGAGGCTGGCTGAGCGCAAGGGCTCGTCAAATTACCTCTATTTGTTACCTGGAAATCTATCAGGCCATACCTTTGTATCAACAGGGGTTCGTGTTTTTGATGTAGGAATATTTATGTGTCCCCCACGGGAATTCCTGCAGTTTACAAGGCTGTCAGGACCTAGGTCCTTTGTCGACAAATTTCCTTTATCTGCACCCGGGTATTGGAATGGGACCATACTCCTATATCAAAGGGATTTAAACTACGGACGTATCTACTTATATTCCCTCAACTTGGATAAAGCAAAACATATACACAACAGATAAACATTCAATTAATCTCTATATTAGATGTATGTAACAAAATCCCTTAATTCATTAAATCCCTAATCACATTTAGGCCTAAAAGTATAATATAATAAATGAAAATATCTTACCTTGCCCCGAGAGCGGTCTCTTGTGCTGATCCGGTAAGTCGCTGCCCGGGAGGCACTAGTTCAGTGAGCCGGCCTCTGTTAACGTCAAATTTAAGACGGAGGACTTACAGTTTTTTGCCGTACGGACATCGGTTCACTGGGTTGTTGGCTAGTGCTTTCCAGGAATTTGGACTTCCGTTTTCGAAGGACCAAAATGTCAAGTAATTTTGGACCGACTCTCGTTACAAGTCAAGATATTTTATTGCATATGCAAGAGAAATGGTTAAATGTATATTTTCTGCTTCAGAGATCCATTTCTGCCTGTCATATATTCACATTCAGCTTTTATAACCCTTAAACCTTCCCTTTTCCTGCTCGTAACGTCCTGACCATGTATAATTTCAACCTTTATTCTGACGTTAGCAGCAAATAGGGAAATATCCTTTTTCAGCCAACACCTTATGACAGGATATTTCATACAATGGATACATAAATTATCTCATGGTTCGCAGCCCATATTTTGACAGATGTAAGAGTCAGCACATCTTTGCACAATAGAATATGGTCATATGACTTATTCCAGTAATTAGGGTTATTAGAGCTTATTCGGCATATTTAAGTATTAATAGAGTTATATAAAGCAAACATTTTAACTTTAGAAGATATAGTCATATTAATATGCATATTCATAGTTGACATTTAAAGTATAATTTCTAATTTCTCTAACAGTCACTCCACCAGGAATCATCGTCAGGGACATGGCCTTCCTCCCAAAGATCCATCAAATCAGCCATTGCATTATATTCAGTAATGTTTAATTTGATATTATCTATGTCACATGTAGATCGTTCAGCTGAGGGTTTATCATAAATCACTCTATACATGAGACGACGCGCAAACAAGTGTACATCTTTTATGAAATTAAATTTGTCAACGTTGGAATCTGGACAAAAGGTCAATCCTAATTTCAATATTTGGATCTCACTTTCAGAAAGGTTGTAGCTAGATAGGTTGATTATGGATAATTCCAAGCCATCGTCAGCCTGTTGGATGAAATTGCGTGCATTGCCTAAAGGTGAAGGGGGATCTATTCCTTCACTAAAAAAATTGGTGCAATCCTGGTTTTAGATGGTAAGAGTATCCCAGATGGTAATACCATTATGTCTGAATTACTCACCTTCGGAGTTGCACCAAGGTGCATGGGTGACGCGGTGACAGATGTAGAGAGTGCAGTAGAGACGATAGCATGCGATGCTGTGGGTTGGGGACCACGAAGTGTGTTGGATAGTGATGAGCCGAACACCCCCGGGTTCGGTTCGCACCAGAACCCGCGAACGGACCGAAAGTTCGAACGAACATTAGAACCCTATTAAATACAATGGATGCGAACGTTCGAATTCTAAAGTGCTAATTATAACAACTATTATGCATGTTATTGTCATAAATAGGGTTTGGGAACCCGGGTTCTGCACCAGGGGACATGTATCAATGCAAAAAGAAGTTTTAAAAACGGTCGTTTTTCGGGAGCAGTCATTTTAATGATGCATAAAGTGAAAAAAAAAAAGTCAAATATTCCTTTAAATATCGTACCTGGGGGGTGTCTAAAGTATGCCTGTGAAGTGCCACGTGTTTCCCGTGTTTAGAACTGTCCCTGCACAAAATGACACTTCTAAAGGAAAAAAAAGCCATTTAAAACTGCTTGCGGCTTTAATGTAATGTCTGGTCCCGGTAATATGGATGAAATTCTTTAAGAAAAATGGCATAGCTACCCCATGACCCCCCCCCCCCCTACCCCAGCCCATTACCAGCCCCTTTGGGTCTTGTATGGATATTAAGGGGAACCCCGCACATAAAATAAAAAAGGCCCTATATACTCTGAACAGCCGTATACAGGCGGTGCATACAAGACAGGGACTGTAGGTTTGTTCTTATGTAGAATCTGTTTGTAATTTTGAACAGGTACATTGTTGAAGTGTAGCTCCAGCCCAAAAATCTATTTTTAAACTTTTTGGGAAACATAGGTAAGGGTTATCACCCCTGTAACATTTGTTTTGCTGTCTGTGCCCCTGTTCAGAACATTTCACCTCACTTTCCGTCCCAATGACAACTGTTTTTGAAATGTGGTGTTTTTCTTGAAACAAGGATTGCTGATAAAGCATCAGTACAGATGAGACCCCTTTCTCCCATATTTATTCTTACAGGAGAGAATTTTCCTTTCTAGGGGTAGATTTCCTCTCACTTCCTGTTGTCTTCTTTCGTTTGCAAGTAGGAGTCGTTTGTAAGTTGGATGTTTGAAAGTAGGGACCTGCCGTATATACTCTGCAGAAATAGGCCCCTTAGTTGTTGGTGTTGGCACAACACTGTAAGCACTCAGTTACTCTTGGTTGGTGCTGGAACGCCCTGCTGTCAACTATTATATCAGGAATTTTAATTACATATAATTGTTGAACAGTGGTAGTAAAAATTGGGGCTTTGATGGTGGTGCTGGTGCCACAACACTGTAAGCCCTGACAGTTACTCTTGGTGGGTGCAGCAATGGGCCCTGCTGTGAATTATTAGATCAAGAATTGTAATTGCATGCCCCTGTTGAACAGGGGCTGAAAAATTGGGCCTTAGGCACTGGTGGCACAACACTACAACCCCTCACAGATACTGTACTTGGAGCACAGCAATGAGCCCTGTTGCAAAGTATTGCTTCAAAAATTGTAATGACACGCCCCTGTTAAACAGGGGCTGAAAAATTGGGCCTTAGGCACTGGTGCCACAACACTCCAACCCCTCACAGATACTGTACTTGGAGCACAGCAATGAGCCCTATGGCAAATTATTGCTAAAAAAATTGTAATTACACGCCCCTGTAAAACAGGGGCTGAAAAATTGGGCCTTAGCCACTGGTGGCGGCACCCATAAACAAAAATGATCTTCCAAGCTATCATCATCAATCGTATCATTGAGGACTCGGAGGAGGAGGATAGCCAGTCAACATAACAGCACAGGCACTCAGCATCAGCATCAGTCTTGAAGGGATGTGACATGTTAAAATCAATTAGTCTGTTATATCAGCATCAGGTGTGTGGTAGCTGGTGGTGATCTAAGACTGGTTCATCTTGATGAAAGTCAGTCGATCAACCGAGTCGGTGGACAGGCGCACCCTGTGATCCGTGACAAATCCTCCAGCAGCACTGAATGTGCGTTCCGAAAGAACGCTGGATGCAGGACAGGCCAGTAGCTCAATTGCATACTGTGCAAGCTCTGGCCAGTGATCCATCCTCAAGACCCAGTAAGCCAGAGGATTTTCGGTGGGGAAGGTGTCCAAGTCTGACCTTGCCCCTAGATATTCCTGCACCATGTTTATCAGACGCTGGCGATGGTTGCTGGAACCGATCATACTTTGGGGCTGCGGACTAAAGAATTGTCTGAACGCATCGGTCAGACGGCCACCTTCCCCACCGCTCCTTCTTTGACTGGCCGAAGCCTCAGCAACTCGTTGTCCAGGACCAGGAGTTTGTAACCTCCCAGTCTCTGGGAACGCGTTGCACAGACCTTTCTGCAAGGCCTCCCGGAGTTGTCTCATCCTCTGCTCCCTCTGCGACGGTAACATAAGGTCCGCAACCTTACCCTTGTACCGTGGATCAAGGAGAGTGGCCAGCCAGTAATGGTCCCTCTCCTTGATCCAAAGAATACGAGGATCCTTCCGCAGACTTTGCAGGATCAGGGAGGCCATGCAGCGTAGGTTTGCTGAGGCATTCGCTCCGGAGTCCTCTGGGTCACTAAGGACGACATGATCCGCAGCCACCTCCTCCCAGCCACGTACAAGTCCACTGGTTTCTTGGGACTGTAAATCATCCCTAAAAGACTGCTGCTGATGATGCTGAGTGCCAGCCTCCACCTCCATGCTGACACAATCCTCCTCCTCCTCCTCCTCCTCCTCCTCCTCTTCCTGTGCGATGGGTGGGACAGAAGGAACACTGTCTGGGTAAAGGGGGCCTTGAGAGGCAAGGAAGTCCTCCTCTTCCTGCCTCTGTTCTGCCTCAAGTGCCCTGTCCATTATTCCACGCAGCGTGTGCTCCAACAGGTGGACAAGAGGTACAGTGTCACTGATGCATGCACTGTCACTGCTCACCATCCTCGTGGCCTCCTCAAATGGTGCCAGGACAGTGCATGCATCCCTGATCATGCCCCACTGGCGTGGAGAAAAAAAACCAAGCTCCCCTGACCCTGTCCTGGTGCCGTAGTCGCACAGGTACTCATTGATGGCCCTCTGCTGCGTGTGCAGCCGCTGCAGCATGGCCAACGTTGAGTTCCACCTGGTGGGCATGTCACATATAAGGCGGTTCTTGGGCAGGTTCAACTCCTTTTGCAGCTCAGCCAGGCGAGCACTGGCATTATAAGATCTGCGGAAATGCACACAGACTTTCCTGGCCTGCCTCAGGACATCCTGTAAGCCCGGGTACCTGCCCAAGAACCGCTGCACCACCAGGTTAAGGACGTGAGCCACACAGGGCACATGGGTCAGTTGTCCCTGTCGGAGGGCGGAGAGGAGGTTGGTGCCATTGTCGCAAACCACCATTCCTGGCTTAAGCTGGCGTGGCGTCAACCACCTCTCGGCCTGGCCCTGCAGAGCAGACAGGACCTCTGCCCCAGTGTGGCTTCTGTCCCCCAAACACACCAGCGCAAGCACGGCATGGCATCTTTTTGCCTGCGTACTTGCGTAGCCCCGTGAACGGCTACGGAGCACCGCTGGTTCATAGGACAAACCACAGGAAGAGGCCATGGAGGAAGAAGAAGAGGAGGGGGTGGAGGAGAGAGGTGTGTCACAACCAGTAGTAGCATTTTGGAGGCGTGGCGGTGGAACAACCTCCAACACTACTGCACCTTGTCCTGCATCCTTCCCAGCTGCCAAAAGAGTGACCCAATGGGCCGTGAAAGAAAGGTAACGTCCCTGTCCATGCCTGCTGGACCATGAGTCAGCGGTAATATGCACCTTACCGCTGACCGCCCTGTCCAGCGAGGCCAAGACATTGCCTTCCACATGCCGGTAGAGAGCCGGAATAGCCTTCCGTGAGAAAAAGTGGCGTTTGGGAACCTGCCACTGAGGAACCGCACATTGCACAAACTCACGGAAGGGGGCCGAGTCTACCAACTGAAAAGGCAGCAGTTGAAGCGCTAGCAATTTAGCCAAGCTAGCATTCAACCGCTGGGCATGTGGATGGCTGGGAGTGAACTTCTTTCGACGGTCCAGCAGCTGGGGCAGGGAAATTTGCCTGCTAGAATCGGACGTCGGTGTACTGCTAGCAGAGTGGCCGCAAGTACTTGGCTGTGACACACCTAATTCTACACCTTCATTCCTCTCAGTGCATGTTTCAGAGAGGACTGAAGTTATAGTGGGGTTGGAGATCCCAGCTGATGCGGTGCAAGGAGAGGTCCGCTTTGTTCTTTGGTGTGGGTCTTTGAGGTAGGCTTGCCAACGAGCTGCATGGCAGGTCAACATATGTCTGGTCAGGCATGTGGTACCCAAGCGGCTGATGTTTTGGCCACGCGATATACGCTTGAGACATATGTTGCAAACAGCAGCTGTGCGATCTGATGCACTAGCCTCAAAAAAGGCCCACACCAAAGAACTTTTTGAATGACGGGCAGAGGCAGCGCCCTGCACAGGCGGAGCTCTGCGGTGTGATTCCGTCGGTGTACTGCCCTTACGCTGGCCACCAAAGGGCATCCTGCCTCGTTGGAGATGTGCCTCCTCCTCATCCTCCTCCTCCTCCTCTCTCCTATTAGGCACCCACGTGGAGTCAGTGACCTCATCATCACCTCCCTCCTCATCACTGGAGCCAATCTGGCAGTATGCTGCAGCTGCTGGAACATGACTGCCAGATTGGTGTCCTTCTTGAGCATCCCCTCTGTCTGCTCTCACGCTACTGCCTTCCTCTAGCTGGGTTTCATCATCAGACCCTTCGAAACGCTGGGCATCCTCCTGGAGCATGTACCCAACACTGTGCTGAAACAGTTCGGGGGACTCCTCAGGAGGAGGACATGGTGGGTCTAGGGAAGGAGTGACTGATGATGAGTCTGACATTGATACCAGGGAAGAGGACGCTTTGGCAGCTGCTTTTCCAGTACCCTGAGCCTGGGTGAGAGAGGATGAGGAGGAGGAGGAGGGCTTGGTCATCCACTCTACCAAGTCTTCGGCATGATGTGGCTCAACATGTCCAGCTGCCGAAAAGAAGGACAAGCGTGTCCCATGGCCATGTGCTGATGACAATGCACCGCGTCCACGACCAGCACTGTTGCCCCCAGACACAGAGCCTGCTTGCCCTCTTTTATTGCCTCCTGACTGTCTGCCTCTCCTTGTTTGCCTTCCAGACATTCTAATAGATGGCCTGCAGGGAGATGGGAAAAAAGCAATAAGGGCTACCTTCAGGTGTCCTTCTCTGTCCCTTGAAACAAGGACTTTGACAGTGAAAGAAACTGACACACTCTCCCTACCTACAGTTTTCTGTCCCTAGAAAAAATGTTTTTTTTAAGCACAATTTAGCACAAGGAGAATTCACTCACTGTCCTTCCAGGTCCCTGGAAACAAGGACTTTGACAGTGAAAGAAACTGACACACTCTCCCTACCTACAGTTTTCTGTCCCTAGAAAAAATGTTTTTTTTAAGCACAATTTAGCACAAGGAGAATTCACTCACTGTCCTTCCAGGTCCCTGGAAACAAGGACTTTGACAGTGAAAGAAACTGACACACTCTCCCTACCTACAGTTTTCTGTCCCTAGAAAAAATGTTTTTTTTAAGCACAATTTAGCACAAGGAGAATTCACTCACTGTCCTTCCAGGTCCCTGGAAACAAGGACTTTGACAGTGAAAGAAACTGACACACTCTCCCTACCTACAGTTTTCTGTCCCTAGAAAAAATGTTTTTTTTAAGCACAATTTAGCACAAGGAGAATTCACTCACTGTCCTTCCAGGTCCCTGGAAACAAGGACTTTGACAGTGAAAGAAACTGACACACTCTCCCTACCTACAGTTTTCTGTCCCTAGAAAAAATGTTTTTTTTAAGCACAATTTAGCACAAGGAGAATTCACTCACTGTCCTTCCAGGTCCCTGGAAACAAGGACTTTGACAGTGAAAGAAACTGACACACTCTCCCTACCTACAGTTTTCTGTCCCTAGAAAAAATGTTTTTTTTAAGCACAATTTAGCACAAGGAGAATTCACTCACTGTCCTTCCAGGTCCCTGGAAACAAGGACTTTGACAGTGAAAGAAACTGACACACTCTCCCTACCTACAGTTTTCTGTCCCTAGAAAAAATGTTTTTTTTAAGCACAATTTAGCACAAGGAGAATTCACTCACTGTCCTTCCAGGTCCCTGGAAACAAGGACTTTGACAGTGAAAGAAACTGACACACTCTCCCTACCTACAGTTTTCTGTCCCTAGAAAAAATGTTTTTTTTTAAGCACAATTTAGCACAAGGAGAATTCACTCACTGTCCTTCCAGGTCCCTGGAAACAAGGACTTTGACAGTGAAAGAAACTGACACACTCTCCCTACCTACAGTTTTCTGTCCCTAGAAAAAATGTTTTTTTTAAGCACAATTTAGCACAAGGAGAATTCACTCACTGTCCTTCCAGGTCCCTGGAAACAAGGACTTTGACAGTGAAAGAAACTGACACACTCTCCCTACCTACAGTTTTCTGTCCCTAGAAAAAAAATTTTTTTAAGCACAATTTAGCACAAGGAGAATTCACTCACTGTCCTTCCAGGTCCCTGGAAACAAGGACTTTGACAGTGAAAGAAACTGACACACTCTCCCTACCTACAGTTTTCTGTCCCTAGAAAAAATGTTTTTTTTAAGCACAATTTAGCACAAGGAGAATTCACTCACTGTCCTTCCAGGTCCCTGGAAACAAGGACTTTGACAGTGAAAGAAACTGACACACTCTCCCTACCTACAGTTTTCTGTCCCTAGAAAAAATGTTTTTTTTAAGCACAATTTAGCACAAGGAGAATTCACTCACTGTCCTTCCAGGTCCCTGGAAACAAGGACTTTGACAGTGAAAGAAACTGACACACTCTCCCTACCTACAGTTTTCTGTCCCTAGAAAAAATGTTTTTTTTAAGCACAATTTAGCACAAGGAGAATTCACTCACTGTCCTTCCAGGTCCCTGGAAACAAGGACTTTGACAGTGAAAGAAACTGACACACTCTCCCTACCTACAGTTTTCTGTCCCTAGAAAAAATGTTTTTTTTTAAGCACAATTTAGCACAAGGAGAATTCACTCACTGTCCTTCCAGGTCCCTGGAAACAAGGACTTTGACAGTGAAAGAAACTGACACACTCTCCCTACCTACAGTTTTCTGTCCCTAGAAAAAATGTTTTTTTTAAGCACAATTTAGCACAAGGAGAATTCACTCACTGTCCTTCCAGGTCCCTGGAAACAAGGACTTTGACAGTGAAAGAAACTGACACACTCTCCCTACCTACAGTTTTCTGTCCCTAGAAAAAAAATTTTTTTAAGCACAATTTAGCACAAGGAGAATTCACTCACTGTCCTTCCAGGTCCCTGGAAACAAGGACTTTGACAGTGAAAGAAACTGACACACTCTCCCTACCTACAGTTTTCTGTCCCTAGAAAAAATGTTTTTTTTAAGCACAATTTAGCACAAGGAGAATTCACTCACTGTCCTTCCAGGTCCCTGGAAACAAGGACTTTGACAGTGAAAGAAACTGACACACTCTCCCTACCTACAGTTTTCTGTCCCTAGAAAAAATGTTTTTTTTAAGCACAATTTAGCACAAGGAGAATTCACTCACTGTCCTTCCAGGTCCCTGGAAACAAGGACTTTGACAGTGAAAGAAACTGACACACTCTCCCTACCTACAGTTTTCTGTCCCTAGAAAAAATGTTTTTTTTAAGCACAATTTAGCACAAGGAGAATTCACTCACTGTCCTTCCAGGTCCCTGGAAACAAGGACTTTGACAGTGAAAGAAACTGACACACTCTCCCTACCTACAGTTTTCTGTCCCTAGAAAAAATGTTTTTTTTAAGCACAATTTAGCACAAGGAGAATTCACTCACTGTCCTTCCAGGTCCCTGGAAACAAGGACTTTGACAGTGAAAGAAACTGACACACTCTCCCTACCTACAGTTTTCTGTCCCTAGAAAAAATGTTTTTTTTAAGCACAATTTAGCACAAGGAGAATTCACTCACTGTCCTTCCAGGTCCCTGGAAACAAGGACTTTGACAGTGAAAGAAACTGACACACTCTCCCTACCTACAGTTTTCTGTCCCTAGAAAAAATGTTTTTTTTAAGCACAATTTAGCACAAGGAGAATTCACTCACTGTCCTTCCAGGTCCCTGGAAACAAGGACTTTGACAGTGAAAGAAACTGACACACTCTCCCTACCTACAGTTTTCTGTCCCTAGAAAAAATGTTTTTTTTAAGCACAATTTAGCACAAGGAGAATTCACTCACTGTCCTTCCAGGTCCCTGGAAACAAGGACTTTGACAGTGAAAGAAACTGACACACTCTCCCTACCTACAGTTTTCTGTCCCTAGAAAAAATGTTTTTTTTAAGCACAATTTAGCACAAGGAGAATTCACTCACTGTCCTTCCAGGTCCCTGGAAACAAGGACTTTGACAGTGAAAGAAACTGACACACTCTCCCTACCTACAGTTTTCTGTCCCTAGAAAAAATGTTTTTTTTAAGCACAATTTAGCACAAGGAGAATTCACTCACTGTCCTTCCAGGTCCCTGGAAACAAGGACTTTGACAGTGAAAGAAACTGACACACTCTCCCTACCTACAGTTTTCTGTCCCTAGAAAAAATGTTTTTTTTAAGCACAATTTAGCACAAGGAGAATTCACTCACTGTCCTTTCAGGTCCCTGGAAACAAGGACTTTGACAGTGAAAGAAACTGACACACTCTCCCTACCTACAGTTTTCTGTCCCTAGAAAAAATGTTTTTTTTAAGCACAATTTAGCACAAGGAGAATTCACTCACTGTCCTTCCAGGTCCCTGGAAACAAGGACTTTGACAGTGAAAGAAACTGACACACTCTCCCTACCTACAGTTTTCTGTCCCTAGAAAAAATGTTTTTTTTAAGCACAATTTAGCACAAGGAGAATTCACTCACTGTCCTTCCAGGTCCCTGGAAACAAGGACTTTGACAGTGAAAGAAACTGACACACTCTCCCTACCTACAGTTTTCTGTCCCTAGAAAAAATGTTTTTTTTAAGCACAATTTAGCACAAGGAGAATTCACTCACTGTCCTTCCAGGTCCCTGGAAACAAGGACTTTGACAGTGAAAGAAACTGACACACTCTCCCTACCTACAGTTTTCTGTCCCTAGAAAAAATGTTTTTTTTAAGCACAATATAGCACAAGCACAAAACACACTGACACTCTCCCTACCTATCCTTCTCTTTCCCTAAACTAAAGGAATCCAGGTTAAGCAAGAAAGAAATAAAAGTCACTGTCCCTGCCTATGCTGCTCTATCCCTGCTCCGGAACACACTACACTAGGCCGCCGTGCTGGCGGCCTTTTATAGTGTGGGGCGTGTACTAAACACCCTCAGCAATAATTGGCCACAGGCATCCTGCCTGTGGCCAATCATTGCTCTCCTCGCTGCCGGCGCTGTGATTGGCCAAGCATGCGGGGTCACAGTGCATGCTTGGCCAATCACAGCGCCTGGATGACACTGCGATGGCGTAGTGCATTGTGGGCCGTTCGCGTCACTCGAATTTGGCGCGAACGGCCCAAATCGTTCGATCTTCATCGAACAGCCGATGTTCGAGTCGAACGTATGTTCGACTCGAACACGAAGCTCATCCCTAGTGTTGGAAGAAGGGTGCAATAGGGTGGAAAGGTGAGAGGAAATCAATTTAGATTGGGTGTCAGATGGTCGACGTGGTAAAGGGGTGCCGAGTTGGTGTCGTAGTGATTCGGTTGATGCTGCGTCCGAGTTGCCTTTGCGCTTTTTGGGCAGTCTATCCCCAGACAAATCACGATAAATCGTAGATTGGCTAGGAGATAAAGAAGAATTAGTAGAGAGATTTGATGCATTTTCATCTTTTTTAGCATTTCTATAGCTATTGGATCTGAATGGTTTCTGATTAGTGTTAACATTCCATTTATAGGCAAAGTTGTTAGTATATGCATTTTTATCGCGTACAAATTTGTCTTCTTTTGTCCTAATGACATCTGTCGTATAGGATTCTATGTGTTCTTTGAGAGTCTGTTCTTTTTTCTTGAATCTTGTACTAGTCATGACTAAACTGTAATCATCATACCATTTGGAGACAGATGTATCCAATGCAGTTAACTCCTGCTCGTATTGGGTACATAGGATAGTCATCATGCCTTTTGAACAGGTTTGTAGGTTTGCTTCCCATTGTGTTTTGAGAAGATCCCCTACCTTCCTGAGGTTTGGAAAGATCTGAACCCTCAAGCCCCAGGGTATTATATTATTTTCATTATATTTTTCAAAATATCGTTTATGCCAAAAAATTCACACTTTTTTTCTCCAATATTCTCTGAAGTCTGAGAAAAGCTTGGTCTAAATCTCTATCCGAGATATTTCCAGATCTACTGTTTAATTGTACCTTGTTCATAAGTCCCTCCCATGCTTCGCCACTGAAGGCAGCCATGGTGAGACAGAGGAAAAAGAGAGAAAGCAAGACAAAACAAAAAAAAACAGAAACAAAAAACAGAAAATAAATAAAAAACAAACAAAAAGTCAACAAATACAACGTACTGGTTTACCACAGTATGGCAGTAAGTAGTGTTAGACAATGAATAGGTGAAGATAACACTTTCTCATTGATGTACGATCTATAGTCGTAAATCAATTATTTGTTGTGTGCCCCAATGATGGACGAAAGGAAAAGTGGTGTATTTAAACACCAGATAGAAATGTCATGTTTGGATTGTCCAAGCATTGGCGAAACACTCATTAGGATTGGCACCTCATCCCAAATGATTATTGTGGAGAAGGGGTAGAACGAAAGGGATTTTTGTGGTGCAGAAATTGGTCAATGAGAGAGAGTTTCTGATAATATATACTTTTATTAATACACATTTAGACAAAAAGGTATAAAATGTATAAAACCAATCCTGTTTTTTTTTGTACATATACAGTGTCATACACAAGTGGTGGTCATAATACATAACGTTTGGATGAACATAAGATCGCATAGAAACCCAACATGTTTCGCTTAAAACAGCTTCCTCAGGGGTTTGCGATGACCATCCATATTTGTCAAGTATGACTATACAGAAGAAAAAAAAGGGAAGAAAAATATATACAGTTACACATTGAAATACATTGTATGTTATATTTGAACAAATTAGGTATGGACAAGGTCATATTGCAAAGCTGGACCCCTCCCAGTGCTACTTACCCTGCCACCTGTATTGTCTGCAGCGCAACACCAGAAAACGCAGGATCGAGAGCAACGGTCACCCCATATAGAAAAATGCGGATATGTGACCACAGTGGACACTAAATAGGAGACCGGCTGGATGCCGAAAACAAAAAACAGGGATAAGAAAGGGGAAAAAAGGAGAAATAGACAAGTGGGTGCAGAGAAAGGGATGGGGTAGAAATAAATTATAGATTCCATTGGTGGATCGTTCCAGCGGGCGGTGTCCGCTCTGTCCGTCCTGTCTGTTTTGACGGCGAGCGGCTCATCCTCCAACCCCGGTGCATTCTGGCCTTTGCAGTCCTCAGCAGTTGCCATGTCATACGGGTCTACGTCACGCGCTCTCAGCCCGCTCTACGGACGGTGATGTCAGACGCCGACCGCATTGGTGGACACTATATAACCAGCTCACACGCTGATTGCAGCGTTGTGGGCTGGTGGAGCTTTGGCTGGCGTTTCAAACATCTAAAGGTAACGTCTATACTCTCTTTTGTTTTTCCTTTTTGCCACTTTATACTTTTTATGTTCACAATTTATTTACCGGAGGCCGCATCTAACAATGTGGGATCGCATTTAATGTACAGGACACGGTTGTCATTGGCTATAGTGGGTTTGTCCCATTTTCCATATCGGACTGCTGGGTTTATAATCATTTCTAAGCCAGCTATTTGACTTAGTTATATATATATATATATATATATATATATATATATATATATATATATATATATATGGAGACTATTGTCTACTGTGTTCCACTTTGATATGGAACTAATTTTAAAAGGAATTAAAAAAAAATTAAAAAAATAAATAATTAAAAAACAAATATTTATTTATAAGAATACTGCTTAAATGCAACATATGTCTCACATATACCCTGTTATTTAAATTGCTTGACCAATGTAACCTTCAGACTCTGTGTGCCTATTTTTGGAGGACATAGGCACACCATGCTATTTATATTCATATTTATATTTAAACAAACTGAAAATAATGTGGTTTCTTTTAGTGGCTTCCACAACTTCCATCTGTGTTTTTCTGCAAGCAGACAGCCCCTCAATATTTGCAAGTGAACATGCTCCTGTTCACTTGACCCTACGTAAGTCACTTTTATCTACTGCAACTATTCATACATTTCATATTAGACAGACTTTTCCGTTCTGTATGGTTTGCTTAATTGCTCACCATTCTTTTTATAATCTATAATTTATTTCTACCCCATCCCTTTCTCTGCACCCACTTGTCTATTTCTCCTTTTTTCCTTTTTCCTCTTTCTTATCCCTGTTTTTTGTTTTCAGCATCCAGCCGGTCTCCTATTTAGTGTCCACTGTGGTCACATATCCGCATTTTTCTATATGGGGTGACCGTTGCTCTCGATCCTGCGTTTTCTGGTGTTGCGCTGCAGACAATACAGGTGGCAGGGTAAGTAGCACTGGGAGGGGTCCAGCTTTGCAATATGACCTTGTCCATACCTAATTTGTTCAAATATAACATACAATGTATTTCAATGTGTAACTGTATATATTTTTCTTCCCTTTTTTTTCTTCTGTATAGTCATACTTGACAAATATGGATGGTCATCGCAAACCCCTGAGGAAGCTGTTTTAAGCGAAACATGTTGGGTTTCTATGCGATCTTATGTTCATCCAAACGTTATGTATTATGACCACCACTTGTGTATGACACTGTATATGTACAAAAAAAAAGAGGATTGGTTTTATACATTTTATACCTTTTTGTCTAAATGTGTATTAATAAAAGTATATATTATCAGAAACTCTCTCTCATTGACCAATTTCTGCACCACAAAAATCCCTTTCGTTCTACCCCTTCTCCACAGTAAAATAACCTGTTGCCTTGTATCTATGAGCTA
The DNA here is from genome assembly GCA_029206835.1 of Rana muscosa. NCBI lineage: Eukaryota > Metazoa > Chordata > Amphibia > Anura > Ranidae > Rana > Rana muscosa. The sequence continues at coordinate 141,176,518 of CM055124.1, read as the reverse complement.
AGGTGGAATAATCCACCATATGTTAATATGGCTCAATCTTAAATTGAATAATTTAGATATACAAATATTGAGGGACCCTCCATGAATCAAAAAGGAAAAAAGGGGGGTATGCATTATATCAATGAAAAAAGAAAAAACAGAAAATAAACCACAAGATGAATTAAATATCCAATTTTACCTTTTCTCCTGTAGGGAACAATGTAGACACATCCACTCCCAAGTCAGCAATGTGCAGACTGAGGGTTGTTTCTGCAGTCTAATATAGTGTGGATTAAATGCACGGAGGAGTCCCCCGAACTGTTCGACCACAGTGTTGGGTACATGCTGCAGGAGGATGCGCAGCGTTTTGAAGGCTCCGATGATGGTACCCAGCTTGAGGAAGGCAGTAACATGAGCCCAGAGAGAGGGATGCCCAAGAAGGAAAATAAACTGGCAGTCATGTTCCACCAGCTGCAGCATACTGCCAGGTTTTCTCCAGTGACGAGGAGGGAGGGGATGATGAGGTCACTGACTCTACGTGGGTGCCTGATAGGAGAGAGGAAGAGGAAGCACATCTCCAACGAGGCAGGATGCCCTCCAGGGGCCAGCTTAAGGGCAGCCAACCGACTGCATCACACCGCAGAGCTCCGCATGCACAGGGCACTGCTGACTGCGCGTTTTTCCAAAAGTTCTTTTGTGTAGGCCTTTTTTGAGATGTGTGCAGCAGATCGCACCGTTGCTGTTTGCAACATATGTCTGAAGCGTATCAAGCGTGGCCAAAACAGCAGCCGCTTGGGCACCACATGCTTGACTAGACATATGTCGACCTGCCATGCAGTCCGTTGGCAAGCGTACTTAAAAGACCCACACCAAAGAACAAAGCAGACCTCTTCTTGCTCCTCATCAGCTGGGATCTCCAACCCCACTATACCTTCAGTCCTCTCAGAAACCTGCACTGAGAGGAATTAAAGTGTAGAATTGGGTTTGCCACTGCCAAGTACTTGCGGGCAATCTACTATTGCTACACAAACATCGGATTGTAGTAGGCATATTTCCCTACCCCAGTTGCTAAACCGGCGAAAGAAATTCGCTCCCAGCCATCCACATGCCCAGCGGTTGAATGCTAGCTTGGCTAAATTGCTAGCACTCCAATTGCTGCCTTTTTAGCTGGTAGACTCTGCCCCCTTTCGTGAATTTGTGGAATGTGCGGTACCTCAGTGGCAGGTTCCCAAACGCCATTTTTTTCACGGAAGGCGATTCCGGCTCTCTACCGGCATGTGGAAGGCAATGTCTTGGCCTCGCTGGACAGGGCGGTCAGCGATAAGGTGCATATATTACCACTGACTCATGGTCCTGCTGGCATGGACAGGGACATTACCTATCTTTCACAGTGCACTAGGTGACTCTGCTGGCAGCTGGGAAGGATGCAGGACAGGGTGCAGTATTGTTGGTGCTTGTTCCGCCACCACGCCTCCAAAATGCTGGTAGTGGTGATTCTGCCACACCTCTCTCCTCCACCCCCTCCTCTTCTTCCTCTATAGCCTCTTCCTGTGCTGATTTGTCCTCGGAACCAGTGGTGCTCCGTAGGCATTCTAGGGGCTATGCAAGCACTCAGGCAAAAAGATGCCATGTGGTGCTTGAGCTGGTGTGCTTAGGGGACAGGAGCCATACTGGGGCAGAGATTCTGTTAGTTCTGTAGGTGCAGGCTCAGAGGTGGTTGATGCCACACCAGCTTCAGCTAGGAATGGTGGTTTGCGACAATGGCACCAACCTCCTCTCTGCCCTCCGACAGGGACAACTGACCCGTGTGCCCTGTTTGGCTCACGTCCTTAATTTGGTGGTGCAGCGGTTCTTGTGTAGGTACCCGGGCTTCCAGGATCTCCTGAGGCAGGCCAGGAAAGTCTGTGTGCATTTCCGCCGGTCATATAATGCCAGTCCTCGGCTGGCTGACCTCCAAAAGGAATACAACCTGCCCAAGAACCGCCTAATCTGTGACATGCCCACCAGATGGAACTCAACGTTGGCCATGCTGCAGCGGCTGCACAGGCAGCAGAGGGCAATCAATGAGTACCTGTGCGACTATGGCACCAGGACAGGGTCAGGGGAGCTTGGCTTTTATTCGCCACGCCAGTGGCTCATGATCAAGGATGCATGCACTGTCCTGTCCCCATTTGAGGAGGCCACGAGGATGGTGAGCAGTGACAGTGCATGCGTGGAATAATGGACAGGGCACTTGAGGCAGAACAGAGGGAGGAAGAGGAGGACTTCCTTACCTCTCAAGGTCCCCTTTATCCAGACAGTGTTCCTGCGGGCCTGCCGATCACACAGGAGGAGGAGGATTGTGTCAGCATGGAGGTGGAGCCTAGCACTCAGCATCAGCAGCAGTCTTCAAGGGATCGTTTACAGTCCCCAGAAACCCATGGACTTGTACGTGGCTGGGAGAAGTGGCTGCAGATCATGTCGTCCTTAGTGACCCAGAGGACTCCGGACCGAATGCCTCAGCAAACCTACGCTGCATGGCCTCCCGGATTCTGCAAAGCCTGCGAAAGGACCCTCGGATTCGTGTGATCAAGGAGAGGGATCATTACTGGCTGGCAACCCTCCTTGATCCACGTTACAAGGGTAAGGTTGCGGAACCTATCCAGCCGTCGCAGAGGGAGCAGAGGATGAAACATCTTCAGGAGGCCTTGCAGAAAGGTTTGTGCAATGCGTTTCCAGAGCCTGGGAGGTTACAAATTCCTGGTCCTGGACAACGTGTTGCTGAGGCTTCGGTCAGTCACAGGAGCGGTGGAGAAGGTGGCCGTCTGACCGATGCGTTCAGACAATTTTTTAGTCCGCAGCCCCAAGGTCTGATCCGTTCCAGCAATCATCGCCAGCATCTGATTTACATGGTGCAGGAATACCTAGGGGCAAGATCAGACTTGGAGACCTTTCCAACCGAAAATCCTCTGGGTTAATGGGTCTTGAGGATGGATCACTGGCCAGAGCTTGCACAGTATGCAATTGAGCTACTGGCCTGTCCTGCATCCAGCGTTCTTTCGGAACGCACATTCAGTGCTGCTGGAGGCTTTGTAACCGATAACAGAGTGCGCCTGTCCACCGACTCAGTTGATCGTCTCACCTTCAAGCACCTGATGCTGATGTAACCGATTAATTTTTTTATGAATGAGATCCCTTCAAGATTGCCTATGCTGATTGCTGAGTGACAATCCTGTTATGCTGAGTGACTATCCTATTCCTCCTCAATGTTCATGTTGATATTTTTGGTTCTGGGCACCAGCACCAGTGCCTAAAGCCCAACTTTTCTGCCCCTGTTTAATAGGGGCGTGTATAATTTAAATTTTTGCTGTAATATTTTGCAGCAGGGCTTATTTCTGCGCTCAAATAGAGTATCTGTGAGGGGTTGCAGTGTTGTGGCACCAGCACCAGTGCCTAAAGCCCAATTTTTCTGCCCCTGTTTAACAGAGGCGTGTATAATTAAAATTTTTGCTGTAATATTTTGCAGCAGGGCGATCTGCCATCTCCTATAGTGAGTCTCCTTCCCCCACAGAACACACAGAAGGGAACACAGTTAACCCCTTGATCGCCCCCTAGTGTTAACCCCTTCCCTGCCAGTGACATTTACACAGTAATCAGTGCATATTTATAGCACTGATCGCTCTGTAAAATGTGAATGGTCCCAAAAATGTGTCAACAGTGTCCGACCTGTCCGCCGCAACATCGCAATACCGTAAAAAACCGCAGATCACCGACATTACTAGTAAGTAAAAAAAAAATGCCATAAATGCTATAACTTTTGCGCAATCCAATCAATATATGCTTATTGCGATTTTTTTTTACCAAAAATATGTAGAAGAATACATATCGGCCTACACTGAGGAAAAATTGGGATATTTACTATAGCAAAAAGTAAAAGATTTTGTGTTTTTTTTTTTCAAAATTGTCGCTCTTTTGTTGTTTTTTTTTATAGCGCAAAAAATAAAAACCGCACGGGTGATCAAATACCACCAAAAGAAAGCTCTATTTGTGGGGAAAAAAAAGGACGTCAATTTTGTTTGGGTACAACATCGCACCGCGCAATTGTCAGTTAAAGCGTCGCAGTGCCGTATCGCAAAAAATGGCCTGGTCATTGGGCAGCCAAATCTTCCAGGGCTGAAATGGCTAGAGAGCCTATAGGAAGCAATTGGAAGCCGGGTTCTACGTTTTTTTTCCCCCCTGGTTTATTTTTCTTTAATGTTTTCTCTTATCAATTTGTTGAGCCTGCACTGTGCGCTATAGGTTAGTTTGACATTTGTATGGGTTGGGAATGCTTGAAAAATCACACGTACTCCCGACTTGCAGGAAAACAAATGCTGCTCTTTAGTCAATGTACAGGGATGCCATTAATTCTTAGTCGCACTCCTATGAATCAGGGAAACTCCTGTAATTTTCACTCACAAAACTGCATGGTGCTGCAGTGGTATGCGATTCCATGCAGGGCGATCTTAAAAACAGGATCCGGGACTTCTTTACCTGTGTTTCTATGGGTAGGACAGCCCACTGAACTGAATGCGCTTCTCTACCTGCAGAACACGGGTTGCATCAATGTAATTGCAGCATTAAAAGAAAAGTTTGGGATTTAAAAATATATATATATTTACACTGACCTAGCTGGATGCACAATCAATCTGATGATGCATCTGTTCCCCTCTGCCTCTGCAGTGAGAACTGAGTGATCAAACACCGCTGGTCGCTCAGTTCTCCCAGTTCTCCCCTTCGCTCTGAGCAGAGAGCCAGGACTATCAGTCACCGGCTCTCTGCTCTCCCCTCCAGTGATCATTGGAGCACCGGGCTGTGAGAGGGGCTGGTGTGGCTGGCTCGGCTGGCTCGGCTGGCTCAGGCTCTCGGCAGATCACTGACAGGCTGGACCAGGTGCCAGTCCAAGCTTGTGGGCGGATCCCGACCGGCTGAGTGACATCTGCTGAACTGCCCTCCTGTGATCCATAGGAGAGGTAAAACCTAAATAGCTTTGGCCATACTTCTTTAATTAAGCAGATTCACAGTAATTACTAAGCAAAACTTGGAGGTGAATGTCTCTGAATTTGTTCCCACTAAGGTTTTCTTGGCACTGACATAAAAAAAAGCAATATTACTGCACCATCATATACATTGAAGTACCAATAGAAGCGCATCACTCATGTCTAGCTATAGCAGTTCCCTGACGCCTGGCCTGAAGAAAAGCGGGAGCGTGCACGCAGGCACTTGACGTACGCAGGGATTTTTGCGTTCTATTACAACGTGTACAGCGGTGTTCTGTCATATTTTCCAACCCGTCAAATTCCCCAACATGAGCGTTTAACTCATTCACGTCGTCTTCCTATCAAAAACACCAACTACACACTGCGCCTGCGCGGCCTTTCGTTAACTCTCGATTACTCCCTCAATAATTCAAATACACCAACTGCACTCTCTGCCGCACAGTGCCTGCGGCCCTTCATTTACAATCCCCTGTCACTTACGATATACAACATGTGCATTGCTGATGTTTTCAGCAATCCACATGTTTTATCATACGCTCTACAAAGCAATGGCTATTGTTCAAGCATTTCACATGTTTTAATATACGCAATACAAAGCAGCCACTGTGCCAATCAAACGCAGCCACTGTGCCCATCAAACGCAGCCACTGTGCCCATCAAAAGCTGCCGCTGTGCCATCAAACGCAGCCACTGTGCCCTCTAAACGCAACTACTGTACCATCATTCGCAGCCACTGTGCCCTCTTAATGCTGCCACTGTGCCCATCAAACACAACCACTGTGCCATCATTCGTGGCCACTGTGCCCTCCAAACGCTGCCACTGTGCCCTCTAAACGCTGCCACTGTGCCCTCCAAACGCTGCCACTGTGCCCTCCAAACGCTGCCACTGTGCCATCACTCGCAGCCACTGTGCCCATCAAACGCAGCCACTGTGCCCTCCAAACACTGCCACTGTGTCCAAACACTGCCACTGTACCATCATTGTACCACTGCCACAGCCAGAGGCTGTGGACAGGATACAGGAGGTGGTGAGAGGCTGCAGACATGGTACAGGAGGTGGTCAGAGGATGTGCACAGGATACTGGTGGCAATCAGAGGATGTGGAAATGGTACACGTGGTGGTCAGAGCATGCGCACAGGATATGGGAGGTGGTCAGAGTATACAGACTTAGGGGGAGCAAGCCGAGAGGTCCCCCAAGTATGGGGGAGCACACAGAGGGGTCAGTCGAGTAGGGAGAGGACACAGAGAGGTCCCCCATGAAGGGGGAGCACACAGAGGGGTCAGTCGTGCAGTGGGAGCACATCCATGTATCCATGTAGGGGAGCACACAGTGGGCTGAAGTCCTGATAAGAGCTGTCACAGGAGAGCCCTCACACAGGACACATGGTAGGCATATATAAATGGTGCATGTATGCCCATCATTAGAAGTGGGTGAATGAAGGGAGGTATTCTAATGGTGGGCATACCCACCGATCAATCTCTTTTTTTCGTTCAGCCAACAGGCTGCATGAAAAAAAAGATTACAATACATGTCCAACAAGGACCAGCAACGTACTGGTATGTTGCTGGACTTTGTATGGCTATACCAGAATGATGCCTGCGGGTTTAGGTATTATCTTGGTATCATTCTTTTCAGCCAGCGGCCGGCTTTCATGTAAAAGCAATCCTAGCGGCTAATTAGCCTCTGGACTGCTTTTACAAGCAGTGGGAGGGAATGTCGTCCCCGTCCCCCCCGGATATAAAAAGCGCCATTGGGAAAGCATTTTATCACACCAATCTTGGTGTGGTCAGATGCTTTGAGGGCAGAGGAAAGATCTAGGGTCTAATAGACCCCATTTTTTTTTTAAAAAGAGTACCTGTCACTACCTATTGCTATCATAGGGGATATTTACATTCCCTGAGATAACCATAAAAAATAATAAAATAAAAAAATATGGAAGTAACAGTTTAAAAATAAAATAAAAAAGGAAAATTAATAATAAAAAAAAAAAAAAAAAAGCACACCTGTCCCGCCCTGCAAGCGTCGGTCTGGCGTCATATGTAAACAGCAATTGCATCATGCATGTGAGGTATCACCGCGAAGGTCAGATCGAGGGCAGTAATTTTAGCAGTAGACCTGTAAATCGAATGTGGTAACCTGTAAAGCAGGGGTCTCAAACTGGTGGCCCTCCAGCTGTTGCAAAACTACAAGTCCCATCATGCCTCTGCCTGTAGGAGTCATGCTTGTGCCCGTCAGCCTTGCAATGCCTCATGGGATTTGTAGTTTTGCAACAGCTGGAGGGCCGCCAGTTTGAGACCCCTGCTGTAAAGGCTTTTAAAAATGTATGTAGTTTGTCGCCACTGCGCGTTTGTGCGAAATTTTAAAGCATGTCGTGTTTGGTATCCATGTACTCGGCCTAAGATCATCTTTTTTATTTCATCAAACATTTGGGCAACATATGCTACGTTTCCACTGAGCGGAACGGTTCGGGTCGGTACGGTTTGGAACGGTTAGAATGGTCCGGTCTATTCTCGTGAGCGTTTCCACTGCAAGTCGGACCGCCAGGGGCCATACAGATTTTAGAAAAAATGCCTTGCGTGATGTCACACTAGTGCGACGAGAAACGTGACGCAGCGTCAGTCAGCGCCAGCTACACAACAAAAACAATAATGGAGGTTATCCAGCAGCTTGTGTTTTTTCTACTGGCCTTTTGGTTCTTTGTAGTCCAAATACATGCCGCACTGTATGAGAGAAGGTTGCGAGCGGCAATGAGAAAAACAGCATTGAAGAAAAGAAATTTGTTAGCTTGGATGTTTAGCCGGGAGGAGAAGTACACCTTTGTGCGGCAAAGACAAAGACGGCAGCGCTATAGGGTAAGCACAACTGACCGACTTAACTCAGACCTACCTGACATACACACTACCTACCTTAAATACACACACACACTGACCCACCTACCTGACATGCAAACACACACTGACCCACCTACCTGACTTACACATACACACACTGACCCACCTACCTGACTTACACATACACACTGACCCACCTACCTGACATGCACACACACACAATGACCCACCAGACACATATGTTATATATGTGTAATGTTTTTTTTTTTGTGATATGTTACCATCTGTGTTTTTTTTTTTTAGATGCTTCTGCTTTTGGCAAATCAGCGCCGGCGACCAGTCATTTGGGCTTTCCCCCGTGCCAATGAGTGGTGGGATGTGACCGTCCCGGGATTCACCCACACACAGTGGGTGCAGAATTTTAGAATGTCTGAGGAAACCTTCTCATACCTTTGTACCAAGCTACGTCCAGCGATGGAGAAGCAAAGCACCAACTTCAGAGCCAGTTTGCCAGTGAGGAAAAGAGTTGCCATTGCACTGTGGAAGCTGGCTACCAACAGTGAATATAGAAGTATTGGTCATCTTTTCGGTGTCAGTAAATCTTCAGTGTGCCGGTGTGTGCAGGACTTCTGTAAGGCTGTCTGCACATTGCTAGCTCCTGAAATTGTGCATTTTCCGGACAGGGAAAAGCTTAAAGACATGGCTGAGTACTTTGAGAACAGGTGGGGCCTTCCACAGTGTGTTGGTGCTATTGATGGCTCACACATACCAATAATAGCACCACAAGAATACCACACTGACTATTTCAACCGGAAAGGCTGGCATTCTATCATCCTCCAGGGAGTAGTGGATGGCAAGGGACTATTCTGGAATGTGAATGTAGGAAAGCCTGGGAGTTTGCATGATGCTCGTGTTCTACGATTGTCCACATTTTGGGACTGGGTTGGCCAGGGAGGACTGTACCCTGGTTCCACTAAGAACATTTGTGGGGTCAATGTTGGGTATTATGTTCTTGGGGACTCTGCCTACCCTTTACAAATTTGGCTCCTGAAACCATTTCCTGACAATGGCCGCCTGACAACAGAACAGCAAACCTACAACAAAAAAACATCCAGGGCACGTGTCGTAGTGGAAAATGCTTTTGGAAGACTGAAGGGTAGATGGAGGTGTCTTATGAAGAGGAATGACAGTGACATTAAACTTGCCAAATCCATGGTGCTTACCTGCTGTGCTCTTCACAATCTTTGTGAAAGTCATGGAGAAGACTTTGACCAGGATTGGAATACATCTTCAGAAGAGCCAGTACCAGTAATAGCATCCCATGATATGGAAGAAGAGTGCAGTGAAATACGCCAGGCTCTGATGCTGCACCTCAATGTTTAAATTTTTACCATGATTTATTAAAAATTTTAATACCTTTTTGCTATATTGTTAATAATGTTTTATAATAAAAAATACATACTCAAAAAATTCGCTCATGGTTTTTATTTCACAAAAAACTCATCGTTCCATATATTCTGTTAAAGAAAACTAAGATTTTTTTTTTATAAAAAAAGAATAAAAAAAAAATGGGTACAGGTCCTTTGCTACATGAAAGGCACTACGGTCTGGGTGGTGACCTGGGTTCACGACTGGCTGAAAGGACTTGAACAAGCTGACCTAGGACACCGAGGAAGGCCTGGTTGAAGGTAGACAGCTGCTCCATCTGCTGACGGGCGATTTCTGCCTCCTGGCGCATAGCTTCCTGTGCATCCTGACGCAGTGCCTGAAACCGCCTTTCAGATTCGTTCTCAATTCTTTCCAGCTGCCTTTCTTCTGCTGCCCTCATATCCTCCATGACTGTGCGCAGATCCAACTGCAAACGTCTCCTATGACCTATAATATACAAAATATCAAACTAGTGTTTTTGGTAACATCTGTCAAAACAATACTGTAACCCCCTTTCTCATCTGCCACACCAGACTATATCACATTATCTACTGCCCCACAACTGTAACCCCTGCACATCTGTCCTACTGCTCTTCTGCCCCACTGCTGAACCCCCTTCTCACCTCTTACACCTCTGTACCCCCTGCACATCTGCCCCACTGCTGAACCCACTTCTCACCTCTTACACCTCTGTACCCACTGCTCTTCTACCCCACTGATTAGTTATTTTAAGAAAATGCACACATTTCACATGTCTTACCATTGTGCCGGGGTGCATTGGGCGTACTCTGTGGTTGGGTACTCTGTAGGCTAATCTGTGGTTGGGTACTCTGTGGTTGGCTTGATGAGATACTACTGGTGCTGCTGAAAGACGTTGAAGGTCCATCATCTGACAAGTTTGACGCATCATTGGAGAGTCCATCAGCTGTTTCTGAAAAAAACATTTGGTTATATAAATTTTTTTTACAGGTTAGCATAGCGATATCCTATGGCATCAAAAAAAATTAAAACTTACCAAAGGGGTCTACCATGGATTCGAGAATTGCAGTTGCAGAGTCCAGACCACCCTCCCTGCCTTGGTTTGCCGGCCTATGTCCGTAAATGGCGTCCATGTCGTCGTACCACCTCCAAGTACTCCGACTGTTTCCACTACGGCTGTTGTCGTCCTTAATTTTTTTATATTGTCCTTTAAGCTTCTTAAGCTTTGCCCTGCACTGCCCCGATGTCCGTTCAAATCCCTCGGCTGCCATTCGTTGAGAAATATCTTTGTACACCTTTTCGTTTCTCACTGATCCATCAAGCTCACTCTGAATAACGCTATCCCCAATAATCCTTAGGAAAGTAGATAGTTCCTCAGATGACCAGACCCTGCTGTTGTTTGCAGGCATCCTTCTCCTTTATATTGAGGGCGACAAGGTGCTTGTTTGGCGCTTTGCTTTGACGTCAGCATTGACGATTTTCTGACCACCAATCAGTGGAATGTATCGTGTGACGCCAGTAGCTCCGCCCTAACCGTACCGTTCCATTTTCTATGGCCCCACGTCTGAAGCAGGACCCTGAATGGTGCGGTACGGTTCGGTTTAATGGCACGCTTTCATAATGGAAACACCCAAAATAGCGTACCGTACCGAACCGTACCGAACCGATCCGCGCAGTGGAAACGAGGCAATAGTGTGTTTTAGTGCATTAAAATTAAAAAGTGGATTTTTTCCCCAAAAAATCGCTGCGCAAATACTGTGTGGAAAAAAAAATGCAACACCCACCATTTTAATCTGTAGGTCCTTTGCTTTAAAAAAATATATAATGTTTGGGGGTTCAACGTAATTTTCTTGCAAAAAAAAAAAAATGTTTTCATGTAAACAAAAAGTGTCAGAAAGGGTTAGAAGAGTGGATGTAAGCTTCCTAATGTTGTGTATAAAATGCCAGGACAGTTCAAAACCCCCCAAATGACCCCATTTTGGAAAGTAGACACCCCAAACTATTTGCTGAGAGGCATGTCGAGTCCATGGAATATTTTATATGTTGACACAAGTTGCGGAAAAAAGACAGTTCTTTTTTTTTTTTTTTAGCACAAAGTTGTCACTAAATGATATATTGCTCAAACATGCCATGGGCATATGTGGAATTACACCCCAAAATACATTCTGTTGCTACTCCTGAGTACGGGGATACCACATGTGAGACTTTTTGGGAGCCTAGCAGCGTACGGGACCCCAAAAACCAAGCACCGCCTTCAGGCTTTCTAAGGGTGTAAATTTTGGATTTCACTCCTGACTGCCTATAACAGTTTCGGAGGCCATGGAATGCCCAGGTGGCACAAAACCCCCCCAAATGACCCCATTTTGGAAAGTAGACACCCCAAGCTATTTGCTGAGAGGTATGGTGAGTATTTTGCAGATCTCACTTTTTGTCACAAAGTTTTGAAAATTGAAAAAAGAAAAAAAATATATATATATATTTTCTTTCTTCTTTTTCAAAAACAAATGAGAGCTGTAAAATACTCACCATGCCTCTCAGCAAATAGCTTGGGATGTCTACTTTCCAAAATGGGGTCATTTGGGGGGGGGGGGTTTGTGCTATTTTGGCATTTTATGGCCTTCGAAACTGTGATAGGTAGTGAGGAGTGAAATCAAAAATTTGTGCCCTTAGAAATCCTGAAGGCGGTGCTTGGTTTTCGGGGTCCCGTACACGTCTAGGCTCCTAAAAAGTCCCACACATGTGGTATCCCCGTACTCAGGAGAAGCAGCAAAATGTATTTTGGCATGTGTGAGCAATATATCATTTAGTGACAACTTTTTTGTAATTTTTTTTTTTTTTTTTTTGTCATTATTCAATCATTATTCAATCAAATCAATCAAAAAAATAAAAAATTCAATGGGCTCAACAGGCCTCTCAGCAATTTCCTTGGAGTGTCTACTTTCCAAAATGGGGTCATTTGGGGGGGGGGGGGGTTTGTACTGCCCTGCCATTTTAGCACCTCAAGAAATTAGATTGGCAGTCATAAATTAAAAGCTGTGTAAATTCCAGAAAATGTACCCTAGTTTGTAGACCCTATAACTTTTGCGCAAACCAATAAATATACGCTTATTGACATTTTTTTACTAAAGACATGTGGCTGAATACATTTTGGCCTAAATGTATGACTAAAATTTAGTTTATTCGATTTTTCTTATAACAAAAAGTAGAAAATATCATTTTTTTTTCTAAATTTTCGGTCTTTTTCCGTTTATATCGCAAAAAAAATAAAAAAATCGCAGAGCTAATCAAATACCATTAAAAGAAAGCTCTATTTGTGGGAAGAAAATGACGCAAATTTTGTTTGGGTACAACATAGCATGTCCGCACAATTTACAGTTAAAGCAGCGCAGTGCCAAATGGTAAAAACACCTCTGGTCATTATGGTCCGTATTGGTCCGGTCCTTAAGTGGTTAAAGTTGCAACTCCTCCATTGAGGAGCTCTGCTTGCTTGGAGTAAAGTTAGTTGTTTTTTGATATTGTTCCCACCCCTCGTTTTTTTGACACTGCTTGGGGACGTCCCATATGTCAAGAATTAAGAAGGCTGTGTCCGTCCATTGACGAAAAGAGAAAATAGGATGTTTTGTACTCACTGTAAAATGCTTTTCTCTGTCGCCCATGGACGGACACAGCACCCACCCCTCATTAGGTTTGTACTGCTTGTTAGGAACTGAGCTGCTAACTGCCGGGAGGAGGGTTATGTCTGGAGGGACCGCCCCCTGGGCGGGGCTGTTCAACTCTGTTAAAGTAACATGTATTTAAATATCTAACATGTCTGCCTAGTCCTCTCCTATGAACAGGAACATAACCCATATGTCAAGAATTAAGAAGGCTGTGTCCGTCCATGGACGACAGAGAAAAGGATTTTACGGTGAGTACAAAAAATCCTATTTTTCATAACAGCTTAAGTTGTGTGCAAGTACCAGGGAGAACTGTACAGTAGGTTTTAGGTCACAAAGTAAACGGTTGTCAACAGAACTTATTCCAAATGGGCTATCTACTGTTGCGTTTCATGCGTATAGCAGATAAAAGTCAGAGAAAATAGAAAGTTTTACATCATTTTACTTGTTCCAGGTCAGCATCAGCAATGGCTGCCTTCTTGTGTGCCTCACGATAAACATCCTTTAAAAGCAGAAAATTACCGATAAAAATAATATTATTTAGTAAGAACGTACATTCTACACTAATAATCACACTGACAAAACAAGTGTGTGCTGTAAGACCCCTTTCACACTACAGCGCCGGTAATTTTTGCCGTGCTTTAGATGCATTTTTGTGGCTGCTAGCAGGGCAGTTTTCAGGTGCTTTTTAGAGGCTATTTCTAGCACTAAAACATCTGAAAACTGCCTCAGTGTGAAAGGGGTCTAAATGTCCTCCAGCATTGCTCCTGTTTCTTCTTTCCAGAGGCTGCCATTTTGCTGACGCCCAGAGCCCCAGCAGTAAATCATAAAGTGGAACTAAACCCATAGATTTAATGGTTTAAAAAAAAAAGTTAAATTTCTGGAATTGCTAATGGTCACATTTGCTTGTGTCCTCAACCAAACCATGGCTGGTGTTAGAACATCAGATGTGCAGCACTGTGGCAGTTGCAGATCAAACAGAAGCAGCTTCCTTGGCTGTAATAAATAAGAAAGTTTAATTTTGCTTAAGGCTGTCAGCCTCTACAAACTCAGTAGTGCCTAAAAAGAGAGCAACTAAGCATGTGCAGAGCAGGGTGAAACAACATATTACTGGATGTTAAACAGTATAGGCACTTATTTTTAATGGGGGCCAACCTGAAGTGATCTAGCAGGATTTCATTTTTTGACAAAAGTTCCACTTTAAATCTGTCCTGACTGCATTGTAACCACCAACTAGAATATGACAGTGGAAATCTGAACGTTTCAATCTTGTGCCTTCGGTATAACAGACAGTTTTAAATTCAAGACTCATTGATGTATGGGGCAAGTCCATGCAATCAGATGACTATTGTTCTAGAATGAATATTAAATGCTTTTGTTCCTTCTTTCAGTGAAAGGGACTGTCAGAGAAGAAGCCATTAACAGCAAAACTGCAGAGCAAATAACAGAGCTGGTGCATAAGATGGCCAACCAGTCTGGTCTGGAGATCATCCGCATCAGGAAACCTCAACACACAGACAACCCCAGCATTCAGGGACAGTGGCACCCCTTCACCAACAAACCATCTTCCATAAACACACACTTGTTTAAATATTAACCATAACAGAATATTGTTATATCTTATAGCACTGGTCCATACACAGCCTAATCCTTGCAAATGACACTTATTTTGATCACTGCTTGAGAGAATTGGGCCGTGCAGGACTTTCCTGGGGTGGAAACAGCCAGGAGCATGTTGATGCACTTAGAGAATTTCCACTCTTTTAGGACATCTCTGTGAAAAGGGTGCTTTTGGACAGATAGCAGCAGAGTCTAGTAATACAGGGATATGTAAAAGAATAGTCAGATAAAGACTACTGTTCTCAAGAAGACCTCTGTGCCTGTCTACTTCTGTAAATCTGGACTAAAGTGTTGAATTTATTATGTATAATGTTACACACGTTTGTGTATAATAAAATGTTCACAATACAGAGTATGTGTTGTATAGTATGCATTTACGCAAATCAATTTTGCCATACAAATATTCTGAGCCTGCTGTGCTGGCATTGAACCCATGCCAACTAACATTCCTCCCCCCCCCCCCCAATGTGATTGGGAATCTAGAGATCCGATGGCGGCACCAGTTTACCATATAGCTGTGCATCTCTATGACCCTGAGAGGTCGGAAGCGACGTCATGATGTCACTACCAGCTCTGACAGATGTAAACACTGCCAATTTTCTTCCCCTGGAAAGCAGAGATTGATTTATTTTATTTTTTTTATCTCATGTTTTTCAGGGTAGAGGAGATATCTCTCATCCCAGATGCCTCCATAAAGAGAACCTATCTAGCCTCATTCCTATTACATAAAAGTGATAAAAAAAAAAAAAAAAGGTAAAATTAAAGCACCCGCATATGTAAATGGCGTTCACACCACATGCAAGGCATCACTGCGACCGTTATAGCGAGAGCAATAATTCTAGTACTAGACCTCCTAACTCTAAACTGGTAACCTGTAAATATTTTTAAAGAATAGCGTATGAAGATTTTTAAGTCCTAAACTTTGGTGCTATTCCATGAGTGTGCGCACTTTTAAAGTGTGACATGTTAGGTATCTGATTACTCAGCCTATCATCTTTATATAACCCAATTTTTGGTAAAATATAATTCATGAATTTTAATGCTAAAAAAATATTTTTTTCCCAAAAAATAGGATTTTTGTACTCACCGTAATATCCTTTTCTCTGAGTTCATGGACGGACACAGCTTCCTATTGACAAGTGGGTATTATCCTTCATTTAGGAGTGACTGGGCAGAAAACTTGTAGAAAGTGTTAACACATCACACCTTATACAGTACCACCCAGGGGGCGGAACCTCTGGGTATAATCCCTCTCTCTGCACCTTGCTGATCAGTTCGTCAGAAAGCAGTACTAACTTAAAAACGAGGGGTGGGTGCTGTGTCCGTCCATGAACTTAGAGAAAAGGATTTTACGGTGAGTACAAAAATCCTATTTACTCTTTTATTCATGGACGGACACAGCTTCCTATTGACAAGTGGGACATCCCAAAGCAGTGTCAAAAAACGAGGGGCGGGAACAGCATTAAAACAACTTCACCCAAAAACAGAGCTCCTCAACGGAGGAGTTGCAACTCCTAACAGCCGCCTGCAATACCTTGCGGCCGAAAGAAGCATCCGAAGATGCACACACATCAACTTGTAAAGTTTAGTAAAAGTGTGAACGGACGAGCAGGTCTCCGCCTTACACATCTGGTGAAACAGACGCTTGATGCTCTCAGAGCTCAGACAGCGTCCAAAAAATACAACGTTGTCTCCTAGGATTCGACAGATGAGGACACAAGGATGGCAGAACCATGTCTTTCTTGCGATGGAAGGTCGAAACGACCTTAGGAAGAAAGAAGGCTGCGGACGCAGCACCACCTATCCTTGTGGAGATCAGATAGGGAGCCTTGCATGACAAGGCTGCCAGCTCAGAAACCCATCTTAACTGACGTAACACCAAGAGGCACCTCTTGCCCTGGTCGAATGCGCCGGGAAAGGGAGGCACCTGACCCTTCATGGAGTAAGCCTGATCACGATCTGTCGGATCCACCTAGAGATGGTGGCCGACGAGACCGCTGGGCCCTACTTGGGACCAGTCACTGAAACAAACAAACAGTGAGTCTGGACTCTGGAACGGAGCAGTACCAGACAAGCATACTCTCAGAGTTTGGACAACATCCAAGAAATGCAACATCGTCTCCTTAGGATTCGACAGATGAGGACACAAGGATGGCAGTACAATGTCTTCCTTGAGATGGAAGGTCGAAACATAACCTTAGGAAGAAAAGAAAGCTGCGGACGCAGCACCGCCTTATCCTTGTGGAAGATCAGATAGGGAGGCTTGTATGACTAGGCTGCCAGCTCAGAAACCTTAACTGGCATAACAGCCACCAAAAGGACCACTTTCTCCGAAAGTGTCAACAAGGGACTCTCCCTGATGTTCTCAAACAGAGGTTTCTGAGGCACCTAGAGGCCATGCCGTTAAAGCCATTGACTGCAATCAGGATGGCATATGGGACTCTGCAACAGCAGGTCCTCTTGTAGCGGTAGACGCCAAAAGGACGTCTGCTACCCAAGCCCCACTGTCAGGGCCCGGACTGGCGGCTAGTGGGGACACAGGAGGTGGATCCTCTGTGCCAGAGAGGCGAAGGCACGGGTCGCACTGGAGGACCGGTTCTAAGTAGCTACCGGTTTTCACCAGAGCCCGCCGCAAGGCGGGATGGACTTGCTGCGGCGGTAGCAACCAGGTCATGTCCCCCAGTAGCGGCTCGACTTCTCTGGCAGCTGAAATAGGCACGGTACACTGGGACTAGGCAGAGGCAAGGTCAGACGTAGCGGAAGGTCAGGGCAGGCGGCAATGGTACGTAGTCAGGGGCAACGGCAGAAGGTCAGATACACTGGAAAGGCAAGTACAAAATGCTTTCTCAGGGCACTAAGGCAACAAGATCCGGCAAGGACAGGAAGGGGGAGTGGGTTTTTAAGTGTTTTGGAGTGTGACACAGTAATTGGACCAGGCACCAATCAATGGTGCACTGGCCCTTTAAATTTAAGAAGACCGGCGCGCGCGCGCCCTAGAGAGCAGCGGGACCGCGCGCGCCAGAACGGAGCAGGAGGAGGAGGCCGGTGAGCAGAATGGGATGCGATCCGCGGGCGGACAGGTGCCGCCGCAAGGATCGCATCCCCGCCAGCATCAGAGCAGCGCTCACGGTCAGAGGAGCCGACCGGAGCGCTGCAGGGAGACAGACGCCGCAGGCGCTCCGGGATGGATGGGACACCCGGAGCGCTCTGCGTTACAGTACCCCCCCTTAGGTCTCCCCCTCTTCTTGGAACCCAAGAATCTTCGGATGAGCTCTTTATCTAAAATGTTGGCCTCAAGTTCCCAGGACCTTTCCTCAGGACCACAGTTCTCCCAATCCACTAAAAAACATCTTTTACCTCGGATGACCTTGGAGGCGAGGATCTCTTTCACCGAGAAGACATCAGAAGAACCAGAGACAGGAGCAGGAGCAGTGACCTTAGGGGAAAATCGGTTAAGAATGAGGGGTTTAAGAAGAGACACATGAAAAGAGTTGGGAATACGAAGAGAAGGAGGAAGGTGGAGCTTGTAAGAAACAGAATTGATTTGGTTTTTGATTTTAAATGGCCCGAGGTAACGAGGGCCCAGCTTGTAGCTAGGTACCCGAAACCGAATATATTTGGAGGAGAGCCACACTTTGTCACCAGGGGTATAGACAGGAGGGATTCTTCTTTTTTTATCTGCATGTCTCTTCATGCGGGCAGAGGCCAGTGAGAGTGACTTTTGAGTCTCTTTCCAGATAGAGGCAAAGTCCTGAGTAAATTCATCCACGGCCGGAACTCCAGAAGACGTGGGAATGGGGAGGGGGGGCAATGGGTGACGGCCGTAGACCACAAAGAAAGGCGACTTGGAGGAAGATTCAGAGTTCTTGAAATTGTATGAGAATTCTGCCCAGGGCAATAGGTCGACCCAATCGTCTTGACGGGCGGAGACAAAATGTCGTAGGTAGTCGCCAAGGACCTGGTTAACTCTCTCCACCTGTCCATTGGACTGCGGGTGATAAGCGGAAGAAAAATTCAACGTAATTTTTAGTTGAGTACAGAGAGCTCTCCAAAATTTTTAGATGAATTGAACACCTCTATCCGAGACGATATGTGAGGGCAGCTCATGGAGGCGGAAAATTTGAAGAAAAAAATGCTTCGCCAACTGAGGTGCAGTAGGCAGACCAGGGAGCGGGACAAAATGAGCCATTTTAGAAAAGCGGTCAACGACCACCCAGATGACAGTGTTACTACGAGACAAAGGGAGGTCCGTGATGAAATCCATGGCGATGTGGGACCATGGTTGTTCAGGCACAGGTAGGGGAAGGAGAAGACCTGCAAGCTTCTGGCGAGGTGTCTTGTCACGTGCACAGATAGTGCAGGCCCGTACATAGTCAGTCACATCTTCCTCCTGGGTAGGCCACCAATAGTGTCTGGCAATCAATTGTATGGATTTTTTGATCCCAGCGTGACCGGCTAGATGGGAGGAATGGCCCCACTTGAGTATCTTAAGCCGAAGGCGTGGAGGAACGAAAGTCTTTCCTGGAGGAATTGGCACGAGAGAAGCGGGAGCAGAGGAAATCAGACACTCAGGGGGTATGATGTGTTGAGGAGGAGTCTCGGTTTCAGAGGTATCGGAGAGACGGGACAAAGCATCAGCCCTGACATTTTTGTCTGCGGGCCGAAAATGGATCTGGAAGTTGAAGCGGGCGAAGAACAATGACCACCTGGCCTGGCGAGGATTTAGGCGCTGAGCGGACTAAAGGTAGGACAAATTTTTATGGTCAGTGTAGATGGAGATAGGGTGAAGGGATCCTTCCAGGAGATGTCTCCACTCTTCTAATGCCAACTTGATGGCCAACAGTTCACGGTCACCTATGGAATAGTTTTTTTCCGGAGGGGAGAAAGTTTTAGAGAAAAAACCACAAGTGACGTTTTTCCCTTTAGCGTTTTTTGAAGAAGCACAGCTCCGGCTCCTACCGAGGAGGCGTCGACTTCAAGGAAGAACGGCTTTAGAGGATCTGGCCGAGACAGGACAGGTGCAGAGGAGAAGGCGGTCTTAAGGCGAGTAAAAGCTTCCTCCGCTTGAGGCGGCCAGGACCTAGGATTCGCGTCTTTTTTGGTCAGTGCCCCTATAGGAGCAACGATGGTGGGGAAGTGGGGTATGAACTGACGATAGTAGTTGGCGAAACCAAGGAAGCGTTGGATAGCACGAAGTCCAGAGGGGCGTGGCCAACCCAAGACTGCGGAGAGTTTGTCAGGGTCCATTTGAAGACCTTGTCCAGAGACCAGATATCCTAGGAAAGGAAGACTGCTGCACTGAAAAAGGCATTTTTCAAATTTAGCGTAAAGATGATTTACGCGGAGGCGCTGGAGCACTTGACGGACATGGAGCCGATGTTCCTTAAGGTTGTCAGAGAAGATTAGGATGTCGTCAAGATAGACAACCACACAGGTATACAGTAGGTCCCGGAAGATTTCGTTGACAAAATCTTAAAAGACTGCAGGGGCGTTGCAAAGTCCGAACGGCATGACGAGATATTCAAAGTGACCGTCTCTGGTGTTAAATGCGGTTTTCCATTCATCTCCCTTACGGATTCTGATGAGGTTATAAGCGCCCCTGAGGTCCAATTTAGAAAAAACTTTTGCTCCGCGCAGACGGTCAAAGAGCTCCGAGATGAGAGGCAGAGGGTAGCGGTTTTTAATAGTGATTTTATTGAGACCACGATAGTCTATGCAAGGGCGTAGAGATCCGTCCTTCTTGGCCACGAAGAAGAAGCCCGCTCCGGCTGGAGAAGAAGATTTCCTAATAAAACCTCTCTTGAGGTTCTCCTGAATGTATTCAGTCATAGCCTTGGTTTCAGGAGAGGAGAGAGGGTAAATTCTGCCACGGGGTGGTGTAGTACCTGGGAGCAAGTCAATGGGGCAATCGTAGGGTCTATGTGGTGGTAAGACCTCCGCCTGTTTTTTGCAAAAGACATCAGAAAAGTCCTGATAGGCCTTTGGAAGGCCAGGCAAAGGAGTAGTGATGGGGACTTGACAGGTCGGTACAGACTTAAGGCAATGCTTGTGACAGGAGTCACCCCAGGATTTGATGTCCCCAGTGGTCCAGTCGAGGGTAGGAGTGTGACGCTGGAGCCAGGGTAGGCCAAGAAGGATGTCAGAAGTACAGTTCGGCAAAACAAAGAATTCAATCTTTTCTTGGTGAAGAACACCAACGGACATGAGCAGGGGTTCGGTGCGGTAACGCACGGTACAATCCAAATTCTCTCCATTTACAGAGGAAATGAAGAAGGGTTTGAAGAGACGGGTAACAGGAATGTTGAACCTGTTGATGAAAGAGGCTTCAATAAAGTTTCCTGCAGAACCAGAGTCCAGGAAGGCCACCGCAGGGAAGAGGGAGCCAGCAGAAGGAGAAATCTGCACAGGAATAGTCAGACGTGGAGAGGAAGAATTCACACCCAGTAACGCCTCTCCCACGTTCACTAGGTGCGGGCGTTTCCCTGACGCGGAGGACGAACAGGGCAGTCTTTTAGGAAGTGATCAGAGCTCGCACAATAAAGGCATAAGTTCTCGTTCCTACGGCGAGACCTCTCTTGTAGGGTCAGGCGAGACCGGTCCACTTGCATGGCCTCCTCGGCGGGAGGCACGGTAACAGGATGCATTGGATTCAGAAAGAGAGGAGCCAGGCGCGGATAACGCCTGGTGCGAACAAGATCTTTCTCCTGGCGAAGCTCTTGGCGTCTTTCGACGTAACGCATATCGATGCGGGTAGCTAAATGGATGAGTTCCGTCAAGGAAGAGGGTATCTCTTGTGCGGCCAGACAATCCTTGATGTGGCCGGATAAACCCTTCTTGAAGGTCGCGCAGAGAGCCTCATTATTCCAAGCTAACTCTGAGGCCAGTGTGCGGAACTGTATGGCATATTCGCCCACAGAAGAGTTTCCTTGGACAAGGTTAAGCAGGGCGGTTTCAGCGGATGAGGCTCGGGCTGGTTCCTCAAAAACTCTGCGAACCTCAGCAAAGAAGGACTGAACGGTGGCTGTAGCAGGGTCGTTGCGGTCCCAGAGTGGCGTGGCCCAGGCCAAGGCCTTTCCAGACAACAGAGAGACCACGAATGCCACTTTAGACCGTTCTGTGGAAAACTGGTCAGACATCATCTCAAGATGCAGGGAACATTGGGACAAGAATCCCCGGCACATCCTAGAATCCCCGTCAAATTTCTCCGGAAGAGACAGGCGAATTCTCGAGACAGTAGCGGCAGCTCGGAGAGGGGAAGATGCTGGAGGCTGCGGCGGCAGAAGCTGCTGGACCATGGCGGTCAACTGCGACAGCTGCTGTCCTTGTTGTGCGATCTGTTGCGACTGCTGGGCAACCACGGTAGTGAGGTCAGCGAGATTTGGCAGCGGTACCTCAGCGGGATCCATGGCCGGATCTACTGTCAGGGCCCGGACTGGCGGCTAGTGAGGACACAGGAGGTGGATCCTCTGTGCCAGAGAGGCGAAGGCACGGGTCGCACTGGAGGACCGGTTCTAAGTAGCTACCGGTTTTCACCAGAGCCCGCCGCAAGGCGGAATGGACTTGCTGCGGCGGTAGCAACCAGGTCGTGTCCCCCAGTAGCGGCTCGACTTCTCTGGCAGCTGAGATAGGCACGGTACACTGGGACTAGGCAGAGGCAAGGTCAGACGTAGCGGAAGGTCAGGGCAGGCGGCAATGGTACGTAGTCAGGGGCAACGGCAGAAGGTCAGATACACTGGAAAGGCAAGTACAAAATGCTTTCTCAGGGCACTAAGGCAACAAGATCCGGCAAGGACAGGAAGGGGGAGTGGGTTTTTAAGTGTTTTGGAGTGTGACACAGTAATTGGACCAGGCACCAATCAATGGTGCACTGGCCCTTTAAATTTAAGAAGACCGGCGCGCGCGCGCCCTAGAGAGCAGCGGGACCGCGCGAGCCGGGACGGAGCAGGAGGAGGAGGCCGGTGAGCAGAATGGGATGCGATCCGCGGGCGGACAGGTGCCGCCGCAAGGATCGCATCCCCGCCAGCATCAGAGCAGCGCTCACGGTCAGAGGAGCCGACCGGAGCGCTGCAGGGAGACAGACGCCGCGGGCGCTCCGGGATGGATGGGACACCCGGAGCGCTCGGCGTTACACCCACGGAGGTAGTGAAGGATGGACCGGAGGGGCCGCCTGCCGAACCCTCTGTACAAACATTCTCACTAGAGAGTGAGCCGTCAGGGGTCATTGCAAAAGGACAGCCAGGGCAGATACCTGCCCCCTAATTGTACTTAAAGTAACATTTTTGGCCCGCTCCCTGCTGAGAGAACAGCAGGACTCTGGAACCAAATAAGTACGCGGATGCCACCTCATTTCCTCACAAATGGATATGCAGGTCTTCCAAGTACGATGGTAAATCTTCCATGGGGATGATTTCTGAGCACTCCTCATGGTAGAAATCACAGAGTCTGACAGGCCCTGGTCTCTTAGCCCCTGCCTCTCAAGCCATGCTGTTAAGCCAGTGACTGTAAAAACAGGATGGCGTATGGGACCTTGCGACAGTAGGTCCTTCTTAGTGGTAGATGCCAAAAAGGCGTCTGCTACCAGACGCACTAGATCGGCGTACCAAGGACGCCAAGGCCAATCCAGAGCAATTGGGACCATCGGAATCCTCTGCCTCCAGTCTGCGAAGCAGCTGAGGAAGGAGCTTCAGAGGAGGGAAGGCATAGATTAGCCGGTAACCGACTCCACGGTGCCATCAACGCATCGGTCGCGTCTGCCCATGGGTCTCTTGACCTGGCCACAAACCTCAAAACCTTCCGATTGAGTCGAGAAGCCAGTAGATATACAACTGGCTAGGGCTGGGAAAAAAATCGATTTTAATCTTGAATCGAGTTTGGAGTTCAAATCGATTCAGATTTGAAGAAAATCGATTTTTTTTTATTTTATTTTTTTTTAAACATTTTTATTTTTTATTTATTTAAAAAAAAAAAAATTCCTTCAAAGTTTCCGTAGCAGGGCTGCAGGGGGCGTATCC
Source organism: Rana muscosa (assembly GCA_029206835.1). Classification (NCBI taxonomy): domain Eukaryota; kingdom Metazoa; phylum Chordata; class Amphibia; order Anura; family Ranidae; genus Rana; species Rana muscosa. The sequence goes on along the minus strand of CM055124.1, from coordinate 141,152,994 downwards.
GGAATGGCACTGGGTGGCGTTACCCCAATTACATCTACTCGCCGCAGCTGCCGCGAGTAGATGTAATGTAACACTAACTAACCGCAAGCCGCCGTCTGCCTACCTGATCAGCGTGTCATGCAGACAGACGGCGGCCATTGCAGTGTTCAAAAGCCGCGCCTCCCGAGTCCTCGTCGTCTGTGATAGGCGGAGCACTCAATTTCACAGCAGGCAGTGTTCAGCCTATCACGGACATCCTCTCATCCTCGTCTGTGTTATGAGGATGAGCGGATGTCCATGATAGGCGGAACACTGAATGCTGGGAAATTGAGTGTTCCGCCTATCACAGACGAGGAGGAGGCGCGGCTTTTGAATACTGGAATGGCCGCCGGTGTAGCAGTAAAATCCGTATCCCATGAAAATCTGCATCAGGTACGGGCACAGTGATTGAAGCATGGGCACAGTGAGGCATTGGGCACAGTGAGACACGGACACGGTTCAATTCAACTAAGAGTAACCTCAAGATTTTTTGTTGTTTTATTAGCTAAATCCAAATACAGTATTAATAATTTGGATGTTTAACAATCTTTGTTGCACACTGACTTTGCAGTTAGAGAAAGGGTTTGCCTTTGCAATTTTGTTTGTTGATGCACTTTAATTAATATAATTAAAAAAAAAATCGAATCGTAAATCAAGTTTTTTATAAAAAAATCGCAGATTTTTTTGGGGGGGAAAATCGCCCAGCCCTACGACTGGCGTGCCTTCCCTCTGGCAAAAGAGCTGAAAACGCCTCTGGGTGTAGAGACCATTCTCCTTGGTCTGGCATCTGGCGACTCGGGTAGTCCGTCTGCCAGTTTCCCACACCCGGAATGTATATGGCCGACGGGCCTGGTACGCGCCTTTCTGCCCCCCTTAGGAGGTGAGCAACCTCCGATGCTGCAGCAGAGCTGTTTGTTCCTACTTGATGATTGACATACGCCACCACTGTGGTGTTTGTCCGACTGGATTCTGACTGGACGCCTCTGTGACCATGTGGAGAGGCACAGCTTAATCGCCCGGAGTTCCAGGGCATTGATCGGCAAGTGGGATTCCTCCGAAGTCCAGCGACCCTGGTCGACTGAACCCCCCAGACTCCCCCCCCCCCAATCGGTAAGGCTGGCGTCCGTCGTGACCACCAACCAGTAAAAAAGAAAGGAACGACTTCCCGGACAGAAGTGCCGGTGATGTCGGCCACCAAACCAGGTAGGTCCTGACTAGGTGGCTCACCCGGATTTTGACAATCCAGGGATGAAGGGCACTTGACCCTCTTGACAGAATTACCTTCTGTAACACTGCGTGTGAAATAGTGCATATGGTACCGCCTCAAAGGAGGCTTCCATGAGGCCCAGGACACGCCTGAAAAAAAGTGGCTTGATGACCATCTTTGGGATGTCAACTGCCGCACCGCATCCCGAAGGGTCTGCAACTTCCCCATAGGGAGAAAAAAACTTTCCTGAGGAGTCCAGAATCAACCCTAGATACACTAGGAGTTGAGTTGGTACCAATACTGACTTCTGAGTGTTCAGCACCCAACCAAGGATCGGAGGGTCTGACAGGTTATAGACACGCTCACCTCTAATTTTGAGTTTGAAGTGGCCCTCAGAAGAAGATCGTTCAAGTTGCCCATGATAGCGATGCCAGGCTGTCTTAGTAGGACCAGAATCGGGGCAAGCACCTTGGTGAACACCCTTGGTGCCGATGCCAGGCCAAAGGGGAGAGCCACCATTGGTAGTGGTTCTTCCTCGGCCACCAAACGCAGACATCTCTGACAACTGGTGCATATGGGGACATGCAATAATGCGTCCTTGATGACCAAGGATGCCGGAAAATCCCCCGGATGTAGGGCAGCGACAACAGAGCGTTTTCAGCACTACGAACAGATTAGAGTAGAACCCCTGAACCCTTTCCTGTACTAAGACAGGAAGGACCACCCTGCGTATCAGCAGGTCTTGAACCGCCCCATATAGGACTTCCCGACGAGTCGGCTGAAGCTGGCGGTTTAGAGGGGAAAAAAATAATCTGCTCGGAAGGCAAGCAAGGTTGGGCTTGTGAAACCAGGGACACTTCTGCCCCTCAGCAGGCGCTTTAATCGGCCTGGGGTCGTTTACTTGCCGTACTAGGCGGACAAAAGAACAGCTTGTGCGGGGTGAAGGAGAGCCCTAGCCTATGGCGTGGCTCCTTACCCTTTTTGGAATGCGGAAGCAACGTGCTTTTACCTACTGTGGCATCTTTAATTATGTCATCCAGAGAGGCCCCAAAAAGTCTGTCGCCCTTAAAGGGCAGATCCAACAGGGCCTTCTTGGAGGATTGGTCCACAGACCAGCACTTTAGCCAGATCAGGCAGCGTAATGCCGCTGCATAAACCGAGGATCTAGACAGCAAGGGGATAGTATCCATGTCTGACTCGCAGACAAACTTAAGGCCCTGTACCAACTGGTCGGCCAAAGCTACCTCATTAGGAGGAGCCTCCTGCACCTTTAACCCCCTGGAGTAGCATCTTTGCCCACTCGGTAAGTGTCTGAGACACTAAAGCTCCAGCCAATGCTAGACGCACCGCTGAGCCCACCACTGTGTATAGCAGTGTTAATTTCGTCAAAGAAAACGTTTTCGTCAACGATTTCGTCAGCGGCAATTTTAAAGTGACTAAAATGGAATGAAAAGTACAGCACGTTTTCGTCCTCTGACGAAAACTATGACGAAAATTTGATCCGTTTTCGTTATCGGACGACAACGTGCCGAAAATGGGAAGGAGGGACGTTTAACAACTTACGGAGCTCCGCCTACTTACGCAATACGCGCGCCCAGTGTCACCGTAAGAAGAGTAGGACGCCAGTGGTGAGGCAAGGCTGCCCGCGTGAGGACACAGACAGGACACAGACAGAGAAAGCACTCCGAGTCTCCAGACAGAGTTCCGCTCCCAACTCCCGACTACTCCGACTGCACCCGCCACTCTTCTCCCACCCAGAGTACAGACATCACATCAGAGCTACACAAATTGTGGTACGTACAACAGGCCTGAGGCCTCCCTCTCCCCTAACCCACTACTACTAGTTAGTACAGTACTACTGCCCTTAGAAGACCACTTGTTGTGTGATGAAATTCTGCTGCTCAGTGGAATGGCACTGGCATTTATTCCAGGTCTTTTTGCAAAATATGTCTCACTGTCCATTATAGGCCATCCCCTCAGAGTCAGACCAACATCCAGGCAGAATGTGTACTGTACTGACTGCATGCCATTTATTTCCTAATTTCACAGGCCTACTCTACTCTACTCAGAGACAACCGTCAAGAGAGCACTGCCACATACAGGCTTCCCCCACCATACAATATCCAAAGTCCAAACTATTACTATACAGGAATGTCGGCTGTGATTATCACTGGTAGAAAGAGAAGAGAAGATCTATGGCTGTATTTTACATTTGATGTTAAGGACAACAAGACTCTTTGCAAACCATGTGGAGCGACACTCGCTGGTAAAAATACAACAAATTTGAAGCGTCATTTGCGGACAACTCATCCTGAAATTCATAAAAAGGTAAACACAGCAACATGTGACAATATAAAATAAATAAAATGAATAAGAATTTTTTTTTTAAAGCGTCCCCCACGAGCTGAAAACGTAAGTGGCCCCTGCATAATGCATTTTTTAAGATGTAGATGTTTAGGTACAGTAGTGTAGTTTGTCGCCAATTCGCCATTATTACACGAGTCATGTTTGGTATTTACTCCGCGCAACATCATCTGATCTTTCACATTATACGAAACAATTGAGCTTTACTGTTTATTTATTTTTTTATTCATGAAAGTGCCTTTTTTCCTAAAAAAAAGAAATGCGTTTGAAATACCGCTGCGCAAATACCGTGTGACATAAAATATCAACGACCGCCATGTGTTTCTCTGCTATACATATAGTATATTATAGAGAGGCAACTTAGTTGGAGCTGACTGACTGTGTGGGTGGGGAGGGTCACTGGGGTGAGAGGGCACGTAAAATCAGAATACATTTTATTTTTACCCCTAATTCAACCCCACAGATATTGAAAACATCAAATGATGGACTGAGTCAAGCCAGTGGCAGTGCACAACCACAGCAAACTATTTGCACTGCTCTTTTAGGTGCTTCAAAATATAAAATTGACTCTAAGGAACAACATGCCAGGGAGGAGGCCATAGCAAGATGGATTGGGCGCACCGGATTACCAGTCAGAACGATTGAAGATGAGGACTTTGTTAGCATGATGGAGACACTAGATAGGAAGCTGACTGTTCCAAAGAAAACTAAAATAAGCAATCTGATTGACAAACAATATGAAGATGATAAACAAAAATTCAAAAAGAGAGTGACTGCTGCTCGGAGAGTATCTATTTGCACTGATTTGTGGACCAAAAAAGGACTCTCAGGCCTCGTACACACGGCCGATTTTCTCGGCAAGAACCAGCAAGAAACTTGCTGGCAGAGAGGTCTTGCCGAGTAAATCGGTCGTGTGTACGCGGCTATCGGGTTTCTCGTCGAGAAAACCGACAAGAAACCTCGACGAGAAAATAGAGAACCTGCTCTCTATTTTCTCGTCGAGATTCTCCTTGGCATGTTTCTCGACGAGAAAAGTGAGTGTGTGTACACTTACCTGTCCTCCCGGAAGCCCGCGCATGTTCGAAATGAATTAGACGCATGCGCGGTAGCTTCATAGGCATACGTAGGGTATACCAAGATGGTGGCGACGGCATCGAATGTGACGAGCGCATGCTCGTCGTAGTCGATGACGTCACCGCGTACGCTCCATTCAAAGAACCGCGGGTTCTTTGAAACGAGCGTGTGTACACTCGGCCGGGACAAGTTTCTTGTCCAAGAATCTCGTCGAAAAAAACGACATGTTTTTTTCAACGAGAATTTCGGCCGTGTGTACGAGGGCTTAGCTTCATTCCTTGCCATAAGTGCATGCTACTTTTGTGTTGAACAACATAAACCTGAACACATATTGTTGGCCCTTGAACAAGTATCCCACCCACACACTGCACACTCAATCAAATCCTGTGTGGACAAATGCTTGCAAGACTGGGACATACCAAAGAGGAAAACCTTACAGTGATAACAGACAACGGGAGCAATATGGTGGCGGCATTTAAACAAACCACAGCAGCAGCAGAAGAACCACACAGCTCTAGTGAGGAAGACTCCCCCATGACGGAAAGTGACTCTGAGGCTGAGACGGAAATTGATGATCTGCGGTGAGTGAGTGAGACATTTTTATTATTTTACATGATGACATGGTTGACACTAGAGGTGCGCATCTTCACTGGCCTCACGATTCGATTCGATTACGATTATCAGGTCAACGATTCGATTCGATTCCGCGATGCATCACAATTACAGCGCAAGTGCGCATGGTTTTCACCCAAAAAATTTAAGCTGTCACGAGAACTCCATTTTTTTAATTATATCTGTTCTTTTAAAAAAAAGACAACACTCCCTGCATGTAGCAAAGTCTAAACAAAGCAGACAACAACTTGTACATAGTACAGGAGATGATCAGAGACTGCGGACATGCTACAGGAGATGGTCAGACTGCGGACATGCTACAGGAGATGGTCGGTGACTGCGGACATGCTACAGGAGATGGTCGGTGACTGCAGACATGCTACAGGAGATGGTCGGTGAACTGCGGACATGCTACAGGAGATGGTCGGTGAACTGCGGACATGCTACAGGAGATGGTCGGTGACTGCGGACATGCTACAGGAGATGGTCGGTGACTGCGGGCATGCTACAGGAGATGGTCGGTGACTGCGGACATGCTACAGGAGATGGTCGGTGACTGCGGGCATGCTACAGGAGATGGTCAGAGAGTGCAGACCTAGTACAGGAGATGATCAGAGACTGCGGACATGCTACAGGAGATGGTCAGACTGCGGACATGCTACATGAGATGGTCAGACTGCGGCCATGCTACATGAGATGGTCAGACTGCGGACATGCTCCATAGGATCAGCAGGTAAGTATACAAAAAGAATACCTGTTGTGCCGAGATTCAGAATGGTACCCCCGCCGGATTCTGTTCCCCTGGCTCTCGGCTCCTATCGGAACTCCGCCCCCTCAGCCCTGTACATTGCCGCTCCTCCTACTGTTCCTCACGAATTCAAATGCTCCTAATACCGCCCCGCCTCTCCAGCCCTCTGCTCATTAGCATTCGTGAGGCGTAGGCGTGAGCGGCGCTGGAGAGGCGGGGCGGTATTAGAAGAATTTGCATTTGTGAGTAGGAGAGTGCGGCAATGTACAGGGCTGAGGGGGGGGGGCGGAGTTCCGATAGCCGAGAGACAGAGGGAACAGAATCCGGCGGGGGAACAGTGCTGTGTACATGCCGCGCTCATGTGACTGCCCTCTCTCTCCTCTCTGCTTTCACGTCTCTGACGCCAGGAGAGACGTGAGACGTGAAAGCAGAGAGGCGGGCCGGGCAGTCACATAAGCACGTCATAGGAAATAAAAAAAAAAGGCAACAGCTCTCCCGGGAGGAGGGGGCGGGGCTAGACATCGCCGGTAATCGATTAATAGCTTTCCCTGCATCGGTGCCGCATCGGGGACGCCCGAATCGTGATGCACCGATGCAGCGATTAAATTCCACACCCCTAGTTGACACGGTGACAGTCACCAGTCAATTATCTAATGGCTATGAGATGATCGATATGGGGGCACAGCACTATGTGCTCTAGTCTACGTGGTGCAGTCAGTCAGTGCACCTTTTTTATTTTTCCACTATAATTTGTCTTGTGTACTGTAAAAGTATTCCCATAAGATGTTAAGTGTTAAAATAATAGAATGGAACAAACATTTTCTATAGTATACTTTATGTTTATTGGGCTGTGTGTGTGTTCCACTTGATAGGTACCAACAGATCGACATGGACCGGACACCATGTGTGGTGCATACGTTGCAACTTGTGGTCCACATGGTGCATAAGGAGGCAAGTGTGAAGAGAATACTGGATAAAGCAAGATCAATAGTGCACCTCTTCCGCAAGTCTTGCAACACAGAAGCTATTGGAGCATTGTGGCCTTATTCTTTTAAATGACTGCCTCACACGCTGGTTAAGTACATTCAACATGATCGCAAGACTCCTCAAACTGAAAGAGTCAGTCTGCCAAATTGCAAACCGCATGGGATGGGACAGCTTGCTCCCTAGTGAATGGCAAAAGCTCACATCATTGCATGACCTACTGCTGCCTTTTGCAGAACATACCAAAACCCTCCAGAGTGACTCCATGTCCATGTCCCTGGCTGTTCCTGCCCTCTTTGATCTGCTCAGCCATCTTGAGGACTTTAAACAGAACACTAGCTACCAAGACCTTGCCACAATTGCACAGAAAATGAAAGGGAGTGTCAACCAACATTTTGCTTCATTCTTAGATCCAACTGACAAAATGTTCTCTCCACTTGCAGCAGCTGCTTGTTTTGTCAACCCTATCGTCTGTGAAACCCTTGTTGATGTGGCAGATGAGAATATTCAAGAACTGCTTAAAAAGGCAGAGGAGTATGCCGCAAGAAAATCCACATTGCCACACACACCCCTTGAGGAATTGTCCGAGGATGATGTGGTAGAAGAACTATCGCAGGAAGTCGAAGAAGCACCGCCACCGGCATCCATGTCTAAGCAACCAGTCTTTCGGTTTCTTTCTAAATGCCGCAGAAGACCCAAGCAGAGGATCTCCCCAAACAGCATAGAGCAGCAGTTCAGAAAATATAAGGAAGAGCTTTTGCACCAAGTTGCCATCAGTGAGGAGTACACCACCGCAACAGATTTTTGTCTGTCAAAGAGTGACACTTTGTATCACCAGCTAAAACCTTTTGCATTAGACCTGCTGGCTATGCCAGCTTCTCAAGCCTTTGCAGAGAGGGTATTCAGTGTTACAGGTGACCTCTCTAGAGGTCGGCGGAATAGAGCAAGGGTCATGTTGGCACGAAGTGCTTTCCTTAAAATGAATCGAAACAAATAGGAGTGTTTTATTATTCTCTTCAAGTATTTCTATTTACAGAAGCATACCTAATACTTGTGGGTTCTGCTTATTGCGATAGGATAGGAAGAATCAGTAGTTCAACAGTTTTAATTGTCAGTCAAATTCATAGGAAAAATGCACAGGCTGAGGCTACAAATGCCATGCCATTAGTATGTGTATTCTGGAACAATAACAAGTCAACCACCACTTTTTATCAACCAACTTGTTGACTGACAATGTACCCTCTCTTTTAGCATTGACAAATTTGACACTATAGGTAAATATCACACTAATGAAAGAAAAATAGATCAGTAACGGTAATGGACGGTCAAAAAGGGCAACCGTCTTTTCTTTTAGTGTGATATTTACCTCTATTTTGTCATTGTGAAACTGGATGCTGAGAGAGAGAGAGAGGACTGGAGTTGATAAAAAGTGGTGACTGTTATAATCCAGTAAATCCACGCACTAATGGCATTATTGTAGACTGTGCACTTTTTCTTTGAATGTATCTGAGAATTAGAACTGTTGAAATAATAAACTGACAGTAAACTTATTCTTATTGTAGAAATAAGCATTACCCTCAAGTATTGGTTTGTTTGTTATGCTGTCACAGCATAGTATTAGTCGGGAGTCGGACTCGGGAGTGCTCTGTCTGTGCCTGTGCCACTGCCAGACACGCACCAGGCAATAAGTAACAGTGCCTGTGCAGTGTGCTGCTGTCTGTGCTTTGTTGGCCATGGCATGTACAGCTATGGCCAAAATGACACCAAAATAATTTTGACAATGTCTGCTAGTGCTGCTTCAGTGTTTTAGATCTTTTTGTGTCAGTCTCAGATGTATCTGGGATACAATGATCTGACATTTGTGTCAGATCATTTTATCCGGTAAAAGCATTGCATAAGTGTCAAATGCTTTTATTGACATTAATTTTATGCATTGCAAATGCAGAGTCAATATTTGCACTGCAGTCACCCAGTCACAGTGTTGACTTGAGTTAGTTGACCCCTCTTTTTAAAGACCTCTGCTCTGCTGCAATTTGCCCTGGGCCTGACAATCGTGGTGGCATGTTGTCATTGTCAATCAAGTTCAACTTGTCAGAATTTGTGTTTTGTTTTTTTTTGGGTTCCCTTTCCCTCACCCTCATCACCAGCCTCTTGAGGTTGGATTGACCATGACCACCAGTCCACCAGAAGTTCAACTTGTTACTTCTCAAAGGGATTAAGGTCTAGTTTCCCTGGCCATGGACCCAAAATAATTTTTTTTTGTTCCCAGTACCGCTTACTTACTAGTACTACTTATCACTTTTGCCTTATGGTAAGGAGCTCCATCATGCTGGAAAAGACATGTTGTTCTGTTCATCACCAAACTGTTCTTAGATGGTTAGGAGTAGGACTTAGAAGAAGTTGTTCTCAGAGCCTGAATAGTATGTTTTTGTACCATTTATTCATGGCTGTGTTCTTCTTAGGCAAAATTGTGAGTGGGCCCACCACACCGCACACTCCCCTTAGCTGAGAAGAAGCAGCAGAGCCAACCGCGCACACATGAATGTCACGCAAAGTGTTCCTATTTTTTTTTTTTGGGGGGGTATTTTATCCTTTTATTAAAGCAGCAATATTCTTGACGAAAAGTTTTTACTTAAATAAAGATGCTATATAACGACTAAATCTGTGTCTCTGTAGTGCATGTTCAAACCTAACCATTAAAAAAAAACATATTTGATTTCTCACTCCAGCAGCAGTTACTACATAATAATGAGTTTGGAAATGGTAGAGAAATGCTTAATTGATGCATTACAATTACAATTTAACTACACCCATTAGATTTTAGACAACTAAAAGGACTTTTAGTCAACTAAAACTCGACTAAAACTCCAATTCATTTTATTCACTAAATACGACTCAAACTATTGCAGAAGACTAAAATGGGACTAAAACTAAAATGCCATTTTAGTCCTAAGACTAAAACTAAAACAAAATTTGCTGCCAAAATTAACACTGGTGTAGAGGTAGCGAGCGAGTGAGTGCCTCAGCCTTCTTGTCCACAGGGTCCTTGACGACAGGAGCCCCTTACACTGGAATCGTGGTAACTTTGTTAAGTCTGGACACAGGGGGGTCCACTATCGGGGGAGAGGACCATTCTTTCAGGAAACTCTCCTCAAAGGGGTACCGGACCGCAAAAAAAAATTTTTTTGGGGCTGCAAAAACCTTCAGTGGGTTTTCCCACTCCTTGTATAAAAGCTCATCAAGATAAGACACACAAGGAAACACCTTAGCAGTGCGGGCCGGCTTACGGAACCCAAAGAGGAACGCCGTCTCTGCTGCATTTTCCAATTTCAGTGTGTCCGGCACTGCGGTGATAAGGTCAGATACTAAAGCCTTTTCGCGTGTTGACCCGGACCTGGAGTCATTCTCACTGTCCGACCGGTCACGGTCCGCAGTATCTGATGCATCAGAATCAGGCCATGAGCCACAGCCAGGCCTGGTTCTGCATCAGAATTATCCTCAGAAGGCGGGGGAAGGGGGCGTTTCCTACCCCCCGTGTTCCCACGTGCCGCTTCTACCTTGACAACAAAAGCCTCCAGGGGAAAAGACGTCTGCTTCTGACGTCATGCTGACCCACGCGCCTGACACCCCACAGGGACTCCAGGCAAGGTATCAATAGGCCACCCTCCTAGCTGCTACAGAGATGCAGGGTCTCCCAGAGGACTCACCACCCTTAGAACGGTACCACTGCCGTCTGCTCCCGCCTGAGATGCTCTCCCACTGCTCCCTGTGACAGTCTAATCCTCCATCAGCGTGTCTCTGTATACTTTTGCGCCTGTAGAATGCACCCTAGAGGCCGAAGACTTCCACAAAATGGCCACCGAGCGGCCGTGCTGTGGACCATAAGAAAATGGCCACTGAGCAGTCGACAGAGGCCAAAGCGGCCGTGGACCACAAGAAAATGGCCGCTGAGTGGCGATAGATCCATACAGGCGTGAACCACAAGAAAATGGCCGCTCAACAGTCAACAGGCCAAAGCGGGCGTGGACCACAAGAAAATGGCCGCCGAGCGATAGAGGCCAAAACAGGCATAGACCACAAGAAAATGGCCGCCGACAGCATGGAGGGAGAAAAAACAAACAAACACACGCACGCACACTCTGACATTTTAATGACTACAGCGCAGCCCCGCTCCAGATGGAGCCCCCCAGCACCCAACCTTAGCTTCAGAGCCCAGGGAGGGAAGGCAGGGAGAGAGGAAAGAATGGGCAAAAAACACTTACTTGATCTCTCCAGGAATGTCCAGCCAAGTCTTCCTGCCGAAGCAGGGGAGCTACTTACCTTTCCTGCGTGGATTGTGCTGGAAGACATTCCGGACAGATCATCTTCCGCGCAGTTACGGAGGTGACTGTCGGCCCGGCATGCTGTGATTGAGCCATAGACACCGATCATATGCATGAACTGGAGCATAAGCTCACCGGCCACCCTTGGAGCGACGGGCATGTCGTGGAAAACCCAGCGTGTAGCTAGGGTCGGCACACGCTTGATGGCCGAAACTGGGGAGACTACAAGGATCTGGGATCCAGCCTGTCACCCAGTCGGCAGTTGATCAAAGATCGCAGGAACAAGAAAAAAAAAAACAACCCCCGGACCAATGGGCCCGAAGGGAGCCATGTCCTTCTCCTATGCTAGGCAAAAAAAAATAAAAAATCTGCGAGGTGTAGAGAGAGGGATTATACCCAGAGGGTCCGCCCCCTGGGCGGTACTGTATAAGGTGTGATGTGTTAACACTTTCTACAAGTTTTCTGCCTAGTCACTGCTAAATGAAAGATAATACCCACTTGTCAATAGGAAGCTGTGTCCGTACATGAACAAAAGAGTAAATTGCATTTGAAAAATTGATGTGCAAGTACCATGTGACATAAGTTGCAACGACCGCCATTTTATTCTCTAGGGTTTCTGAGATATATACACTGCTCAAAGAAATTAAAAGGTACACTTTGAAAACATATTAGATATCAACGGGGCAAAATCTCATGCTGGATATCTATACTGATATGGACTGGGTAATGTGTTAGGAATGAAAGGATGGCACATCATTTGATGGAAATGAAAATTATCCACCTACAGAGGGCTGAATTCAAAGACACCCCGAAAATCAAAGTGAAAAAATTATGCAGCAAGCTAGTCCATTTTGCTGAAATTTCATTGCAACAAATCAAAATGGTCCTCAGTAGTTTGTATGGCCCCCAAGTGCTTGTATGCATGCCTAAAAACATCAGGGCATACTCCTAATGAGACGACAGATGGTGTCCTGGGGTATTTCCTCGCAGATCTGGACCAGAGCATCACTGAGCTCTTGAAGAGACTGAGGTGCAATCTGGTGGCACCGGATGGACCTAAACATAATGTCCCAGAGGTCTTCTTTTGGATTTAGGTCAGGTGAGCATGGGGGCCATTCAATGGTATCAATTTCTTCATCCTCCAGGAACTGGCTGCATGCTCTTGCCACATGAGGCCAGGCATTGTTGTGCACCATGAGGAACCCAGGACCCACTGCACCAGCGTAGGGTCTGACAATGGGTCCAAGGATTTCATCCCGATACCTAATGGCAGTCAGGGTGCCATTGTGTAGCCTGTAGATGTCTGTGCGTCCCTCCATGGATATGCCTCCCCAGACCATCACTGACCCACCACCAAACCGGTCATGCTGAACGATGTTACAGGCAGCATAAAGTTCTCCGCAGCTTCTCCAGACCCTTTCACGTCTGTCACATATGCTCAGGGTGAACCTGCTCTCATCTGTGAAAAGCATGGGGCACCAGTGGCAGACCTGTCAATTCTGGTGTTCAATGGAAAATTCCAATCGAGCTCCACAGTGTCCAGCAGGGAGCACAGAGCACACTAGAGGACGTCAGGCCCTCAGGCCAGCCCCATGAAGTCTGTTTCTGATTGTTTGGTCAGAGACATTCACACCAGTGGCCTGCTGGAGGTCATTTTGTAGGGCTCTGGCAGTGCTTATCCTGTTCCTCAATGCACAAAGGAGCAGATACCGGTCCTGCTGATGGGTTAAGGACCTTCTACGGCCCTGTCCAGCTCTCCTAGAGTAACTGCCCGTCTCCTGGAATCTCGTCCATGCTTTTGAGATTGTGCTGGGAGACACGGCAAACCTTCTGGCAATGGAAATACGTTTTGTGCAAGCTGGTGGCTTGAAGGAATGACGGAGTGAACGTCTGATTGTTTGGATGTGTGGACGGGCTCTCGCGATGCTTCCAGCGTGAGACGCCGAAGCTCGGGATGCAGCCTGTGATCCCTCTAGTGTGAGACGCCAGCTCCGATCCCAGCACGAGCCGTCGCAGCATGTGATGAAGCTCACGAAACTTCCAGCGTGAGACGTCAGCTCGACCACCGCCACCTGAAGATCAAACAAGCAGCTCTTGGCCTGCCAGCTTGCAGCCTGCCGGAGAAGCCGCTATATCATTACATTGCGGGGAATGCGAGTCCAGTGCTTTTTGGTGGCCCCCCCCACGGCCAACGGAGGAAAGAGCGGGCGGCAACGGATCTCCATCATCCCCAACCGCTGGTGATGAGAGAATTAGGGCCACCTCCAAATGTAAAATATCAGCCGGCTACAGACCCGCAGGCAGTAAGTAGATGAATTCAACGTTATCTAACAGAGGTTTAATGGAGGTAAAACAGCAGATACTACTATAGACTGTGCTATAGACTGTGTTCTCCCCTCTCTGGGTGGTTCTCTATATATTTCTCCGACCACCCCTTTTTCTATTCAACGATATATATCTATACATATCAAGCCGGGTGAAGAAAATAATAAAAAGTCAAGCAAGTCGGATATCCCTGTCTATGTATTTGTATGTGTCTCTGCTTTCCCTCCTATCCAGTGAACAGGCAGTAGGATAATGCTGATGCTATCAACGTAAAGACACAAATACCAAGTGTTCTTTAATACTGCTACTGAGGAGGAAGGAAAGAAGCTGAGGGGGGAAAAAAACACACACACACACACACACACACACACACACACACACACACACACACACTCTATCTTCCTGGTAAGATCAGAAAACTAAATAGAGCTTGAATGGCCCCTGGCAAAGCCAGAGGCAAAACACAGACGGTCACCCCATGCTCCTCTCCTCTAGCAAAATTTATAAAAGGAACCGTAAAACCAACAGAAAAATCCCTGCTAAAGTCACTGAGGCACAGGTAGAGACACAGGGCATAATGGCAGTAGAGCAGCACACTTTCGCTAAAGATATTATGGAGGCTATAAAAAAAAGCAGTGAGACTCTTACAGCTAAAATAGATGCATTGGCTATAGATGTCAGTATAATGAGGCATGAGTTTGATAAAGTACAGCAAAGAACTGTGGCAATGGAAGCTCGGGTCTCAAAGATAGAAGAAAAACAAAAAATGGAGAATAGTGGCATATAATGAAAAAGCAAATTATAAAACGCTTCAGGAAAGAGCAATCGACACAGAAAGCCGATTAAGGAGGAACAATGTCCGGATTTTAGGAATACAAGAGCGAGCAGAGGGAGACAGTCCAGTAGAGTTTGCAGAGGAACTATTGACAGACATCTTGGGCTTGGTAAAGAGAACTCCAACATTCATAATAGAGAGAGCACATAAGATCTCCTTCCGTATTCCCAAACCAGGAGAATTCCCTAGACCCTTTCTGTTACGTTTGCTAAATTTTCAAGACCGAGATAAAATCCTCTCAGCAGCCAGGATGAAAGAGGACATACAATATCAAAATGTGAAATTGATGTTTTTTCCAGACTATCCCCCAGAAATACAGGAAAGGAGAAAAGCGTATAGTGAAGTTCAGAAAAGACTTAGGGAGAAGGGGCTAAAATATAGTATTTTATACCCTAGCAAATTAAGAGTGAACAATGAGATGCAAACACTTTTTTTTGAAACACCAGATGCAGTAGCGGAGTGGCTGGATACCAGATAGCCTCACATATGTGATCTAATATTATTATTTTTTTGTCTCCCTTCTTTTTTTTCGCCATGCGGATGTTTCCTATTTAATTTTTTTATATATATATATATATATATATATATATATATATATATATATGGAAGGAGCAGTATGGGACATTTAAGATAGGGTTGAGAGGCCCTATTAATTGTATATATGGCTAACTTTGAAGATATTAATCGATATTGAATGATGTTGATTGACAGCTATTGATAGCAGCTGAGAAATGATTAGATCTGTTCCCCTGGGCTGTTGTCTCTCTCAGTACTCCTCCATCTTCCTCCTGCCTCTCCCCTCCCCACCCCCATTTTTTTTTGTCCTTTAATAGCGATTTTATTTTATTTTTTTCTTCTTCTTTCTCCCTTTTCCCTGTCATACTTCTCCTAGGGAATACTTTGTTATTTAGGGAACACCTTTTTCTTTGCTTGTGGTGGGGGGAATGGGTAGGGAGAATTGGGACTATTAAGCGGTTAGATTAGAAGAAGTGAACACGATAAGAGATAAGGAATACGAAATAAGTAAGCAAATACACACAATCTATACACAATTTATACACAATATACACAATTTAAGGAAGATGATAGAGGGAAGAAATAGTGTTATTAAACACTTGAAGGAGAAGAAAGAGAAAGGGAAAGAAATATATATTTTTTTTTCATATCTTCACACAACACGATGAAGATCCACTATACACCAAATATTGCTCAATAAGAGAGATGCGATAGGGTGATGGGGAGGTGAGGAATTGGTTGGGGGGGGGGGGGGGGGGAAGAGGGAGAAAGATTTTTTCCCTGCTCCCTTTTTTTCGTTTGTCTTTTTTCACACCTTCTCCATATACAAAGAGATCTGGAAGAAGGGAGATAGGGAAAAGTTTAAACGGCAAATAATGATAAATAACAACAAATATAAATTATAAACAACAAACACAACCTGAAAATAAATAGAAATGTGGAACTGAAAGTATATTATGACAGAGTATAGTGTATTAGAGTAAAGTATATTATGACATTAGATTAGCAATATTCCCCTATCCCGTTATACTTTTTTCCTTTTTTTAGAGGTATATATGACAATATATGATAAAGGTAATTTGAAAATATAATTTGAGTGGAAATGTCCAGGGAGGGGGGGACGCATAGTAGTAATATTTTTTCTTTCTGCCTATATATCCCCGTATTTATTAATTTGAGGAAATGCCCGTTTTGGGTAATAATGATGGCATACTGCCATGAGTGTTGAACCTGCCATACGTCTGTATGAAAGGGAATTGTTCTTTTAATTTTTTTTTTGTGTGTTGGGAGGGTTGAGTTTGAGAAATGTTGGGTACCGACTATGGAATGGATACCATGGTCGGTAAAAAAAGGGATCGGTCGAAATGCCTCTCCACTCTCGTCCAGGTATGAATGGAACTTTGGATTTAAGGGAGGAGGTGGAGAGGGATAGGGTGGGAAGAGAGGGATAGGGTGGGAAGAGAGGGAAGGGAGGAGGGAGGGAAGGATGTGGTAAGAATGAAATGTATAAATGCCCAGAGGTGTAGCCTAATATTCCAGAAGAGTCCTAGGGTTAAGAAACACACTAACCTATTTTTTTTTGAATGTGAGGATCGATGGGATAAATTTTTTCTTTTGTTTGGGAACAATTGAATTGTTAGAGGTGAAATGTATGATGGAGGATGTA
Source organism: Rana muscosa (assembly GCA_029206835.1). Taxonomy (NCBI): domain Eukaryota; kingdom Metazoa; phylum Chordata; class Amphibia; order Anura; family Ranidae; genus Rana; species Rana muscosa. The sequence continues at coordinate 141,136,323 of CM055124.1, read as the reverse complement.
TAATCTAACCTAAGATAGTAGGATGTACAACATGTAAAATGTATGATGTAATATGTGAAGAAAAAAGGAAAATTTAATAAAGAGATTTGGAAAAAAAAAACCTTCTGGCAATGATACGTATTGATGTGCCATCCTGGAGGAGTGCCTGTGCAACCTTTATAGGGTCTAAGTATCGCCTTGTGCTACCAGTAGTGACACTGACCCTAGCCAAATGCAAAACTAGTGAAGAACAGTCAGAAAAGATGAGTAGGGAAAAAAAATGTCAGACACCTGTACCTGAAAAAACATTCCTGTTTTGGAGGTTGTCTCATTGTTGCCCATCTAGTGCACCTGTTGTTAATTTCAATTAACAGCAAAGCAGCTGAAACTGATTAACAACCCTCTCTGCTACTTAACTGACCAGATCAATATCCCAGGAGTTCTGATTCAAAAAAGTGTTCCTTTAATTTTTTTGAGCAGCGTATATATATTTCACGTGCGTGCGCGCGTCATCAGGAAATGACGCTCACACGAGCGTGAAATGCACTAAAAGTGAGGCTTGACACGCTTGATGCAGGAGCTCTCCGCCCCTATTGAGACAGCTGAGACGCACGCCGCGCTTCTCGTTTCACACACTAGTGACAGACCGGCATCTGCCTCCTCTCATAGCTGCGCTGAAACCTGCTGTACTTGACACAAAGATTTGTAAGTGCTTTTAAAAGATTAAAAGACTGCATTACACCATCTATGATTTTCTGTGGCTCATTTATGCTGGAGCCAAACTTTGCAGATTGATCGGAAGGAATCTGCGGATAAATACACAAGAGTTAATTTTAATTGAGGATTATATCATCTCATACCATTAATGATTGGAGTGAAGCCCGGGCTACTTCCTGGAAGCAGTGAGAAATGCTTGTGTTAGGCCTGAAGGAGCATAGCCCATGGAGGAAAGATGGAAGGATTCCTTTTATTTGTACATGCCTGGTGGTCACTTTGTGGCCAAAGATATCTGGTGAGCACAATTATATGTCACTTCGGGTGAAGCACTTTTTACAAGAATTGAAGCACGTTGCACTTTAGGAAGCATGGTGTTGGAGTTTATATAGAGGACCCGAACTATTATATTGTTTTTTATATATCTCATAGACAATTTTGCCTTTATTTTTGTTTTTTGACACTTATGCACTTTAATATTGAATTTAGCACATGTTCTAATTGCGCCCTTAACCATTCATTTATGCCTTATTAGTTTTCACTAATGTTTGGTGCTGCACTAGAATATTTTATAATATTTAATTGGTGCCGGTTCTCATTTTTCGTTTTATCAAATAAATATTTACATGCAGGAGAGAAATGACAGAATTGGCCTGGGCTGGAATTGGTTAAACATCTTATGTGAAAAAAATTTAATGCACATTATCTAGAAAATAAAACATTTATCAAGCTTACTTTTTCACAAATTGTACAGACACATGACAAGAAAATAAATGTAAGAATCTACTGGTAAATTCAGATGTCGGCACTGGTTTTTGTAACACTTTAAATTAAAGAAGGATGCAAACTGCATTGTAAAAATACTTCTAATATCCACATCACATTTACAATTAAATACAGGTCACACAGTATCAAATAAGGAGTGCCTTGAAATTTACATATCTTCATTGCGTTTCCTTTTTGTGCCAGTATTGCCAGAC
>CM055124.1:140907150-141129650 GCA_029206835.1 Rana muscosa | reverse complement strand
TTCTCTAGGGTGTTAGAATAAAAAATATATATAATGTTTGGGGGTTCTAATTAGAGGGAAGGAGATGGCAGTGAAAACAGACAGGGGAAGCTCCATTAGCATTGCTGGTTGTCTTGTCATACCAACGGCCACCACAAGATGGAGCCAGATCACAAAAGGAAGCATAGGCCTGCAGAAGGCCGCAAAGCCGCTGCCTCAATTACCGGCCGGCGAGGCCCGACGCGATAGCGTGGCGGGGGGCACAAGGAGACACAGGATACCCCAGCTGTGCCGCCCCAGGTGCCAGGTCGCTAATTCTAGTCGCAATGGCGACCTGGCGCCCGGGGTTTGTCGAACCCTGCACCATGTGCCAAGGTGAGAGCTGAATGCAGGATCCAGTGGCCGGGTTCAGTTCCCAACATGTACATCAAGGACAACCAATCAAAGAAACTGCTAATTAGCCCTGAGGCAATAAGCAGTTGCATATTGTGTAATTTGAGAAGGTGAAGAAAAATAAAAAAAAGTTATAAAAGCTTCTCCGTAGGAAAAGGGGTTAATTACCCAAGGACATCAGCAAAAGAAACTTGAGTCCCATTGAGTGGGGTATTATGAGAATGTACTGGGGGTGTTTCAGCAAAGCTTTTTTCAATTATCCAGTCACCTGAAGGTAGTGGCATATAATCCATGGTCTAGGTCAGGGATATGCAATTAGCGGACCTCCAGCTGTTGTTAAACTACAAGTCCCATCATGCTCTGCCTCTGAGTGTCATGCTTGTGGCTGTCAGAGTCTTGCTATGCCTCATGGGACTTGTAGTTCTGCAACAGCTGGAGGTCCGCTAATTGCATATCCCTGGTCTAGGTTTACAAGTCCTGTGTCTTGTACTGTATGATTAAGACATTAAAACTTTTTATTTATCCCAACACTCACGAAGTGAATGTTTTCCCCATAATTCCATAACATCAATGTAAAATTTTGCTACATTAGAGATAATGACCTTGTTTTAGAAAAGCCTATATTTAGAAATATATTTTACTGCATTAGGGATACTTACTGTGTTTTAGAAAGCCTTCTAATGCTGGTCCGATCTCTTGTTGTTTTATAGTGTCCTCTTTATCACAGATCATCCATGGAGGGACAGCACCTTAATACAGAGAACAAAATATTATGACATACTGTATATGCCTTTTAGAATTTCAACCTGAAAAGGATTCAGTGAATACCAGGTTGCCCTATAATTTTCATCAGCAATATAATGTTCAGTGTGCTGGTAGAAACTAACACCCACAATTCCAGTAATATACTTTAAGCTTTTAAGTTTTAGTAATTATTGTACATTATGACCTTCTATTGCAGGTCTGCTTACTTTTTGCATTCCATGCAGTTGGATATACAATATTTCAATTGAATCTTCAAGACCTGAAAATGTATTAACCACGTGACAACCAGGCCAATTCTTGTACTTCGTGAAATGCATCATTTGTTTGCTAGAAAATTACACAGAACCCCCAAACATTATATATGTTTTTTAGCAGAGACCCTAGAGACTACAATGGCGGTCATTGCAACTTTTTATCCCGTACGGTATTTGCGCAGCTATTTTTCAAACTCGTTTCGCAAAAAACTGTTTGATGCTTTAAAAAAAAAAAAAAAAAAAAAAAAAAACAACAGTAAAGTTAGCCCAATTTTTTGGCATAATGTGAAAGATTGAGTTACGCTGAGTAAATAGATACCCAACATGTCACGCTTCAAAATTGCACACGCTCGTGGAATGGCGCCAAACTTCGGTACTTAAAAATCCCCATAGGCGACGCTTTAATTTTTTTTTACTGGTTACATGTTTTGAGTTAGAGGAGGTCTAGGGCTTGAATTATTGCTCTCGCTCTAACGTTCACGGCGACACCTCACATGTGTGGTTTGAACACCGTTTTCATATGTGGGCGGGACTAACGTATGCGTTCGCTTCTGCGTGCGGGCACTTAAAAAAATATATATATATATATATATATATATATATATATATATATATATATATAGTGAGTAAAGGTGCAAAATAACTGGCCCAAATTTGCACTTCTCGGCGCCTAGGTGCTAGTATGCGGTACCTGTGGCTCACTCCTCCAACTGTTTAGCTGGAAAAGTAATGGGGAATAAACGATAATTCAGCTCAAAAATTTATATCAGAGTTGTTGAACTGTGATACAAATTATATAAAAGGAAGCAGCTATTTAAATTTATATGAAATGAGATCCTCATACATATAAAAAGTAAAATACAATAAATATCATATAAAAAGCATAAAACTCATAGAGTCCATATGATAAACAGCGCTGGTTATGGATAAATGTCCAAAAACATATAAAACACTTGAGTGATGACTTTGCAACAGTCAAACTAGTAGTGGTATTTCTTCTATGGATACGGTCTGTAGTGCACCCTACACCAATCCCAAGTCTTCACCACAAGTGAGGCACGCTCCCCCTCTGGGGTACAAACTCACCACAAAGTTGAAAAAGGTAAGCCTTTTTAGTCTGTAGGTAATCTCACTCCAACATCCGTCATCACCACCAGGGTAGTATGGGTTAAAATCCTCAGGCAAACATATAAGGACATAAAGGCACCAATAGTGTAATATTGCTTTAATCAAGAAAACCCCCAATACAAAGTCCCTGTTTCAAATGCACGTACATTTCAATCACTTGTAAAAAAGCACATAAAGTATAGAGTGTATTCACCGCTATCCTGTCCCAAGAGGGCGCCCGTGTTGCGAACGTAACGCTGCAGTCTTTGTTCCGGGTTTGAGACAGTTGCCGTGGAGATCACTCTGTACTTCCTGGTTACAGAGACGCTGCGGTATCTGGGCCCTGACCGGTTTCGTCACAAGCTGACTTCAACTGAGGGCAGACTAAAAATAGGATTTTTATAACAGCTTACCTGTAAAATCCTTTTCTTGGAGTACATCACGGGACACAGAGCGACATAGTCATTACTAATGGGTTATATAGATACCGTCAGGTGCTGGCACTGGCAACTTCCAAAACCGGAAGTACCCTCCCCTATATAAGCCCCTCCCATCCGGGAGCACCTCAGTTTTGTAGCAAAGCAATAAGTGTCCCCAAAGAGGGGCGGGAGCTCTGTGTCCCGTGATGTACTCCAAGAAAAGGATTTTACAGGTAAGCTGTTATAAAAATCCTATTTTCTTTCTCGTACATCACGGGACACAGAGCGACATAGTCATTACTAATGGGATGTCCTAAAGCAATGCCCAATGAGGGAGGGGATACACCATATATAAGCTGAGCGCTATCAGACATGAGGATCTTTTGCGGCCTGCAACACACTGCGCCCAAAGGCGACATCCTCCTGACTTCTAACGTCCACCTGGTAGAACCTAGTAAACGTGTGAACTGAAGACCACGTTGCGGCCTTACAGATTTGAGCCAGGGAGGCCTGGTGATGCACTGCCCATGAAGTTCCAACTGCTCTCGTGGAGTGCGCTCTAACTTTGAACGGAGGCGGTCTCCTTCTCAAGCCATAAGCTTGCATAATGACCTGTCGAATCCACTTGGCTAAAGTAGATTTTGACGCTGCCTGACCCTTTCTGGGGCCTTCCGGCAGAATAAACAAAGTATCCGTTCTGCGAATCTGAGCAGTGGCTTTTAGATAAGCTTTAACTGCTCTTACTACATCCAAAGAATGCAATAACTTTTCCTCTACCGAAGTAGGTTTGGGGAAAAAAGAAGGAAGAACCACATCTTGGTTCAAATGAAACCTCGATGCCACCTTAGGAAGAAAGGCTGGATGAGGACGTAACACTACTCTGTCCTTATGGATAACCAGATATGGCTCCTTACAGGACATAGCTGCTAATTCCGATACTCTTTTAGCCGAACAAATGGCTACTAGAAAAATCAATTTCCTGGTGAGAAGCACCAAGGAAATATGCTGTAATGATTCAAATGGTTGTTTCTGTAGAACCGACAGAACCAAGTTTAGATCCCATGGACATATGGGAATATTAACCGGAGGACTAATACGCATCACTCCTTGTATAAAGGCTTTGACTAGTGAATGCGAAGCCAAGGGCCTTTGAAAAAATATTGACAAGGCCGAAATCTGACCCTTGATAGTACTCAAGGCAAGCTTCCTATCTACAGCCCACTGTAGGAAGTCCAGAATCCTACCTATTACGTACTTATGTGGATGCCATTTCTTGGCCTCACACCACGCGATGTACGCCTTCCAGATTCTATAGTAGATCTGCCTGGATACCGGCTTCCTGGCATTGATCATGGTAGATACCACAGCATTAGAGAGCCCTCTCTTTTTTAGAATGTGGGCTTCAATAGCCAGGCCGTCAAACCTAGGGCTGGTAAGGAAGGGTGGTATATCGGTCCTTGCGAAAGCAGGTCCGGACGACGTGGGAGAGTCCAAGGACTCCCCACTGAAATTTTACAATCTCCGCGTACCACGCTCTTCGGGGCCACGCTGGAGCCACCGGAATCACTGGTTTCTTTTCTACCCTGATTCTGCGGAGTAATCGAGGTAACCATTGTGGCGGTGTGAATGCATATATCAGCTTGAACTGATCCCAAGGGAACACTAGGGCATCCGAGCCGCAAGCTAGGGGATCCCTTGTCCGAGAGACAAACCTGTCCCCCTTTGCGTTGAATCTGGATGCTAGAAGATCTACATCCGATGTTCCCCACCGCTGACATATTGTCCAGAAAACCTCGGGGTGAAGGGACCCTTCCTCTGGGCCTAATTGCTGGCGACTTATAAAGTCCGCCTTCCAATTCTCCACTCCTGGAATGAATACCGCAGATATGGCTGGGACATATTTTTCTGCCCATTTCAGGATGTAATTTACTTCCCTCTGGGCTGCACGACTCCTGGTGCCCCCCTGATGATTGATATATGCCACTGCTGTGGCATTGTCTGATTGAATTCTGACAGGGGACCCTTGGAGTTTGGATGTCCATGCTACTAGGGCATACCGGGCTGCTCGTATCTCTAAGAGATTGATGGGCAGGGCCTTTTCTGCATCCGACCATCTGCCCTGGAGAGACTATTGCTCCAGTACTGCTCCCCAGCCTATAAGGCTGGCATCTGTAGTGACCACCTTCCAAGAAATCGGACTGAAGGATTTCCTTTTTTCCAGATTCTGGGGAACCAACCACCAACGGAGGCTCTTGCGAACGGAAGGGGACAAGGACATTGTAAGTCTAGGGCCTGAACTTTTTTGTTCCAGGCTGACAGTATGGCCCCTTGCAAATTCCTTGAATGGAATTGACCGTAGGGTACTGCTTCGAATGATGCCACCATTTTTCCCAGCAGCCTCATATACAGGCGTATGGACGGCTGGCTTTTTTGTACCCACTAAGTGGATCAAATCTTTCAAAGACAACACCTTTCCTCGAGGCAAGAATATTTTTCTCTGGCCTGAATCCAACCTTAGCCCCAAGTATTCCAGACTTTTGACTGGTTTTTAGGGCTGACTTGTCTCGGTTGATAATCCAACCGTGAGATTCCAGATACTTGATTGTCTTGTGAACGACCACGTCTAGTTTTTTCACTGAGTGGTCTATCAGCAACAAGTCATCCAGATATGCCATTATCATTACACTTTGTGTTCTTAGATTGGCCAATAAAGGGCCAGAATTTTTGTAAACACTCGTGGTGCTGTGGCCAAACCGAAGGGTAAGGCTCTGAACTGAAAATGGCGCCCTTCTACTGCAAAGCGTAGAAATTTTTGGTGGACTGGCAAGATGGGAATGTGCAAATAAGCATCTTTGATGTCGATCGCGGCTAACCAATCCACCCCTTGTAGGGCAGTGGCCACCGATCGGATCGACTCCATCGGAAAGTCCTGATATACAGGAATTTGTATAGCCCTTTTAGAATTAATATGGGCCTCCCGTCCGCGTTTGCTTCGGGACTGTAAAGAGGTTTGAGTAAAACCCGAACCCTCATTCTTCCAGGGGAACCTCCATAATTACTCCTTGGAGCAATAGTTGTTCTAGTGCCAACAGGAGGGACTCTCTCTTCCGGGGATCCCTTGGCACGTTTGACCTTAAAAATGGGAAGGAGGAGAGTCTTTTAACTCCAAACTGTATCCCAAACCTACTGCGGAGAGCACCTATCTGTCTTGATCGTGTCCCGCCAGGTCTCTTGCGAACAACTGGAGTCCTCCCCCCACCCGACTGAGTGGGGGCTTCAATGAATTTAACTTTGGGGGAGGTTTTGTACCTCCCCTGACCCAGGGTTTCTCATTACCCTGCTACTGTCCCTGTTTTTTACCCCCGGGATTTGACCGAGGAGGCCGTCGGAACTGTTACACAGCCGATGCCTCACGGACTGGAGAAGCAGGCCTCTTAAAGAGGGACCTCTAACTCTGTTTTTAACCGGCAAGAGCGTATTTTTACCGCTGGAAATTTTCTGGATATATTTGTCCAGGTTTTCCCTGAATAAGCGTTCACCATGAAATGGGACGCTAACCAGCCATTCTTTACAGGGAGCTTCAGCAGACCAGTTTTTTAGCCATAGGAGCCTACGCATATGTACTATAGACAGCGTAAGGCGGGAGGCCTGATGGACTGAATCCTTTATGGCGTCAACCGCAAAGCCTAAGGCTCTAGGTAGATCAGCTAGGGCAAAGCCTGCTGATCTGTCAAGTCCCTCAAGACCTGTTTCAACTGATCCTTCACTGCTTAGCAGACCCCAATAGCTGCTACTGCTGGTTGTATCACCAAGCAGATTTTCATAAGGACTCCAATCTTTTATCTATTGGGTTCTTGAACATTTGGACATTATCCACTGGACATGTCAGTGATTTATACATACAAGAGATGGCTGCGTCCACTGTAGGGACCTTCCATTTTTTTTTTTTTTGATGAACTTATCCTCCATGGGATAGACCACCGGAAATCTCTTGGGGGAATAAATATTTTCTCAGGACGTTCCCAATCCTGGTAAATGAGCCCTTTCAGTAAAGGGTGAAGTGGAAAAGAACAAACAGTCTGGGGGCTTCTAGCGACCCCAACGAGGATACAGTAGTGGTTGATGGTTCCGCAAGGTGCATTTTTAAATGCTGATCGGACCATGTTAGTCAGAGACTGAACCCATAATCTTTCAGCCTGAGATGCTGAGAAAAGGTTCCCCCACTGTTGATTCCTCTATAACAGAATCAACCTCATCCTGATCCTCTTCAGGCAGGTCGATCCCTGTATGGGACTGTTGCTCTGCTAACAGGCACTCTGAAGGAGGAGACGGAGATCGGGCGTGCTTTCCCTGACAGGGAGGCAGCGATAAATGTTGACAATCTCTCTCTAATCCTCCCAGAGCTGAGGAAAAAACCTCCTCTGTTACATACACAGGAGCAGGTGAACTGAGGACAGCCACAGTACCAAGTACCCCTGCGGGGTCTCTACGGTCACTTACCTCTGAACTTCAGGGGAGACTGGTGCAGCAGAAGTATGCCCAAGATCCTCCGAGCCCGATGAGACCCCCTTCGCTTCCTGGAAGATTCAGTTCCGGAGCTTCTGGACGGCATATTCCTAAGCCTAAAGCTGAGGTATTCCAGCCGTAATACACCACTTTTACTGAGAATAGTCTAGCACAATTGCTGCTATATCACAGTTGGTGTCTACTAATGTGCCTTTCTAGGGGATGCCTGTATCAACCGCTTGCTGTATGCCCTTTTTTTTTAAATGTTGCCAGCTCTGTCTCTGTACTTCATAGCCAGCTCACCACACAAAACTGTGGTTTTTACATGCTGGGACGCCCGCACATGCGCAGAAGCGCTGCGGTGCACACAGAGCGTCATCCCCCAGGCTCCGCCCCTTTTCCTGGCTCACCTCTATATATAGAGGCGCGTGCACGCGCACGCGCGCGGCCACGTGCGCCTTCGGCGCTAATTTTGAAAAATGGAGACTAGGGACAAGAGCCAGGGCCCCTCTTTGCCGCAGGCCGGGGGATGGACGAGCATTGCAACATGGCAGAGGAAGCAGTTTCCCATAAGAGAACTCACCATCTGCCTGGACTTGCTCTGCTGAGAAGAAACTAGTCCACATGACAAGAAAACATTCCACAGCGGCCTCTAGTGGACAAACACAGGTACCGCAGTCTAATATCTTAAATATATATAAAAAAAAATATATATATATTTTTTTTTTCTTGACCACCATTAAAAATTATTACATTTTTTTAGTAGTTACAGGCATGCACAGAATTTTGCGGGAATACCATTAGGTAACAGACAGAAAGACAAATTAGGCTTGGGGGTCCCCCAATAGAACCAAGTTCCTGGGGGCCCCCACTTACCTGTTCCCCGCCGCAGGACTTTGTTTGGTCCACAAAAGCCCAAACTTCACCTATCACGGCAGGCATTGTAATCAAACCTTCAGGGACCGGGTTCCCAAGGATTCCACTCCCCTGGACCTGTATAGCACCCTGCACAGAAAACATCTTGGTCGTGGGTATGACCAGAGCTCTGGATCCCAGGGTCCAGCTCTCCTAAGAGAAGCATTACAGGCAAAACCTTGCTCTTCTCTGCAAGGCCCGGGTACCGACCGTTTAGCTATGAAGCTTTTTTGGTCGGATCCGGAATAGCTTACTGAGGCCCAAAAGAACCTGTACGCAAGCTCAGTGAAAAACACATGTTTCTTCTTGGCCAACACCTTAGACACTGGCAAAAAACTGAGGTGCTCCCGGATGGGAGGGGCTTATATAGGGGAGGGTACTTCCGGTTTTGGAAGTTGCCAGTGCCAGCACCTGACGGTATCTATATAACCCATTAGTAATGACTATGTCGCTCTGTGTCCCGTGATGTACGAGAAAGAAAAGGCTTACCTTTTTCAACTTTGTGGTGAGTTTGTACCCCAGAGGGGGAGCGTGCCTCACGTGGTGAAGACTTGGGATTGGTGTAGGGTGCACTACAGACCGTATCCATAGAAGAAATACCACTACTAGTTTGACTGTTGCAAAGTCATCACTCAAGTGTTTTATATGTTTTTGGACATTTATCCATAACCAGCGCTGTTTATCATATGGACTCTATGAGTTTTATGCTTTTTATATGATATTTATTATATATATATATATATATATATATATATATATATATATATATATATATATATATATGTGTACACACACTTTTTTTTTTTTTTATATTATATATATATATATATATATATATATATATACACACTTTTTTTTTTTTGATCACTTTTATTATAAACATCCCTTGTAATAGGAATATGACCTGATCGGACCTCTTTACAGTGAGATATGGGGTCAATAAGACCCCACACATCTCACCTCTAGGCTGGGAAGCCTAAAATCCCCCCAAAAAATAGGATTTTTTGTACTCACCGTAAAATCCTTTTCTCCGTCGGTCATGGACGGACACAGCCTCTTAAAGTGGTTGTAAACCCTGTTAATATATATATTTTTTAAACTAACCTGCAAGACAAAGGCATAATGAGCTAGTATGACTAGCATACTAGCTCATTATGCATCACTTACCTTCGATCGGGGCCCCCAAAGGCGTCCTCGTCTCCCTCTCCAGCCATCGCTGCGGCGATAGCCGGAAGGTTACTTCCGGGTATCCCTGCTCCAGCCAATCACAGCGCCGCTCCGGCGAAGACGTGACTCCGCGCATGCGCGCGGGAGCCGTCAAATCCGGCTAAGCCGGATTTATGAATGGGATTAACCCTATGAATGCGCCGTTGTCTACGGCGCGCATGCGCCATAGACATCGGTGCATGTCATTTTTAGCAAATATCTCCTAAACCGTGTAGGTTTAGGAGATATTTCTTGCACCTACAGGTAAGCCTTAATCTAGGCTTACCTGTAGGTGCAAGTTTCAAAAGTGGGTTTACAACCACTTTAAGTCTTGACAGTTGGGTTATGTTCCTGTTCTATAGGAGAGGACTAGGCAGAACATGTTAGATATTTAAATACATGTTACTTTAACAGAGTTGAACAGCCCCGCCCAGGGGGCAGTCCCTCTGGATATAACTCTCCGCCCTGCAGTCAGCAGCTCAGTTCGTAAAAAGCAGTACAAACCAAAAAAGGAGGGGTGGGTGCTGTGTCCGTCCATGGACGACAGAGAAAAGGATTTTACGGCGAGTACAAAAAAAAAAATTTTCTCTTTTCATCCATGGACGGACACAGTTTAAGTCTTAACAGTTGGGACGTCCCAAAGCAGTGTCAAAAACAAACAAACAAACAATTTCACCACAAACAAGCAGAGCTCCTCAACGGAGGAGTTGCAACCAACCTCAAACAGCTGCCTGCAAAACTTTGCGGCCGAAGCTAGCATCCGAATATGCACTCGCATCAACCTTGTAAAACTTTGAAAAGTGTGAACGGACGACCACCGTCTTACACACTTGATGTCGGAAAGCCCAAGAGGCACCAATAGCCCTGATCGAATGTGCCGTGACAGGAAAAGGAGGCGCCCGTCCCTTAAGGGCATAGGCCTGGATGACGGTCTGCCAGATCCACCGAGAAATGGTGGCCGACGAGACCACCAGGCCCTTCTGCGGACCAGACACCGACACAAACAGTGAGTCAGACCTCCGGGAACGGAACCGTAGCCGCCAGGTACACCCGCAAGGCACGTACCATGTCTAAAGAATGCAGCGCAACCTCCTTGGGATGCGATGGCCGAGGACACAAGGATGGAAGTACAATGTCCTCATTCAGGTGAAAGGTCGAAACTACCTTACACCAAACCACCGCTTTGTCCTTATGGAGGACCAAATATGGGGACTTGCAAGACAAGGCCGCCAATTCAGAAACCCTCCTGACGGATGTGATGGCTACTAGGAAGGCAACCTGAGAGAGCATCAAAAGAGGAATTTCCCTGATGTCCTCAAAGGGAGGTTTCTGAAGTACCGAGAGCACCAGATTCAAATCCCACAGAGGTAGTGGTGGTCGAACCGGACCCCTTGCACAAACGTACTCACCAATGAATGAGCCGCCAGGGGTCGCTGAAAGAAAACAGCCAAGGCTGAAATCTGCCCCTTAATGGTGCTTAAGGCAAGTTTCTGATCCACTCCACGCTGTAAAAAACAGCAGGATCCTGGAAACCGAATATGCCCGTGGACGCCATTCCATCTCCTCACACAGAGATGTAGGCTCTACAGGTGCGATGGTAGATCTTCCTAGAAGACGATTTTCGTGCTCTATACATGGTTGAAATGACCGAATCTGACAGGCCTCGGCCCCTTAATACCTGGCTTTCAATAGCCATGCCGTTAAAGCCAGCGACTGTAAAGCAGGATGAAGAATGGGACCTTGCAAGGGAAGGTCCTCCCACATTGGCAGTCGCCAAGGTGCATCCGCCACCAGGCGCACGAGGTCGGCGTACCAGGGACGCCTGGGCCAATCCGGGGCAATGAGAATCACCGGAATCCCCTCGGTCTCTACTCTGCTGAGCAGACGAGGAAGCAACTTCAGCGGGGGAAAGGCATAAATTGGCCTATACTGACCCCATGGGGCCACCAACGCGTCTGCCCAGGCATCTCTGGACCTGGCCACAAACCTCGACACCTTGCGATTGAGTCAAGAAGCCAGGAGATCCACGGCTGGCGTGCCCCATCTCCGGCAAAGGAGTTGAAATACCTCCGGATGTAACGATCATTCCCCTTGGTCCAGCATCTGGTGACTCAGATAGTCCGCCTGCCAGTTTTCCACGCCCGGAATGTAAACTGCCGATACAGGCGGCACGCTCCTTTCCGCCCACCGCAGGATGTAAGCGACCTCCAACGCTGCAGCCGAGCTTCTTGTTCCTCCTTGATGGTTGACGTATATCACTGCCGTGGCGTTGTCTGATTGGATCCTGACTGGGATGCCCTTGTAGCCTCTGACCACTTGGAGAGGCACAGCCTGATCGCCCGGAGTTCCAGGACATTGATCGGCAGTTGGGATTCGTCCAGAGTCCAGCGGCCCTGGGCCGCCTGAACCCCCCAGACTCCCCCCAACCGGTCAGGCTGGCGTCCGTCGTGATCACAGTCCAATGAAAGGGGAGGAACGACTTCCTGGACCGAAGAGCCGGGGATCTCAGCCACCAACTCAGAGAGTTGGTTGGTTAGCCCTGACTAGATGGCTTAACTGAATCTGACGATCCAGAGACAACAGAGATTTGTTCCATTTGGAGAGAATCTCCCTTTGTAAGGCTCGAGTGTGGAATTGGGCAAACTGCACTGCCTCGAAAGAGGCTACCATGAAGCCCAGGACTCGCATGCAAAAACAGAGAGAGGATCATTTGCGGGATGTCAACAACCTCACCAGCAGTCTGGAGTGTCTGCAACTTTTCCAAAAGAAGAAAGACTCTGGCCTCTGAGGAGTCAAGAATCAACCCCAGGTACTCTAGGCGCTGGGTCGGTACTAACACCGACTTCTGGAGGTTCAGTACCCAACCAAACACCCGGAGGGTCTGACTGGCTATACACACGTCCTCCTCTAATTATGAGCATGAAGCAGCTCTCAGAAGAAGATCGTCCAAGTAGCCCACGATAGCAATGCCGCGCTGTCTCAGCAAAGCTAAAATCGGGGCGAGCACCTTGGTGAAAACTCTTGGTGCCGACGCTAGGCCAAAAGAAAGAGCCACAAATTGATAGTGGTCTTCGCCGATCGCAAAGCGCAGGAACCTCTGATGCCCGACGCAGATGGGGACATGCAATTATGCGCCCCTGATATCCAAGGACGCCAGGAAGTCCCCCGGATGGAGCGCAGCAACCACCGAACGAATCGATTCCATCCGGAACTTTTGAACCTTTACAAAGGCATTGAGGGCCTTGAGGTCGTAGATTGAACAGACTCCGTCCTTCTTTGGGACCACAAACAGATTTGAGTAGAATCCCTGAAACCTGTCCTGCGGTGGTACGGGTATGATTACCCCACACCTCAACAAGTCTTGCACTGCCCCCAGCAGGGCAGTCCGACGAGCCGGAAAGAGAGGCAGATTTGAGGGAAAGAATCTGTTTGGTGGACAAGAAAGAAACTCTATCTTGTACCCTGAAGTGACCACCTCGCAGACCCACTGGTCGGAGAGCAGGGAGGTCCACCGAGCTGCAAACCCGCCCCCCCACCCAGGAGTCGGGCGGGGGCAAAACTTCATGCGGTAGCAGGTTTGTTTGCTGGCTTGTTGGGTTTGCACACCCAGGGACGCTTCTGTCCCCCAGCTGGACCTTTTTCCGTGTGTGTGGGAGGGTCTGCCAGCAGGTGCTGACTGACGAAAATACCGCTTCTGTGTGGGAAAGGAGGCACGGCTCTTTCCCTTTAGTGGACTGAGGGAGAAGTGTGCTTTTACCTCCAGTGACATACTTAATGATGTCGTCCAGTGAGGCACCAAAACGCCTCCCACCCTTGAAAGGCAAATCTGCCAGAGTTTTCTTGGAAGCTTGGTCAGTGGACCAGCATTTTAGCCATATCAAGCGGCGCAGCACCACCGCAGATGCAGAGGCCCTGGAGATTAAAGGGGCCGCATCCCAGGTTGCATCACAGACGTACACAAGTCCCTGTACCAACTGTTGGGCCAGTGACACACATTCTGGAGGGAGCTGATGCTCTTCCACAGTCTGGTGCAAGATTTTTGCCCACTCAGTGAGTGTCTGAGACACCAGGGTTGCAGCCAAGATAGGCCGCAACGCCGACCCCAGCATGGTGAACATGGAGCGGCTCACCGCTTCGGACCTCCTATCAGTAGGGTCCTTAAAGGCAGGGGTCCCCTCTACCGGGATAGTGTTTACTTTATTTAACCTAGAGACCAGGAGATCAACGACCGGAGGAGAAGCCCACTTTTTCAAAAGGCTTTCCTCAAATGGGTAACGGACCGCCATGTGCTGAGGGACCACAAAGGACCTCTGCGGCCGTTCCCATTCCTTATCTATAAACTTGTCAAAGAAATCAACATAAGGAAAAACCTTAACAGAGCGGGTCAGTTTGTGCGACCCAAAAGGGACAGACTCGCAGTGGAAGTCCCAGCTGTATCTTCCAACTTGAGAGTGTCCCTCACAGCATGGATAAGCGCACTCACAAGTGCCCTATCTTGAGCTGACCCGGACAAGGGGTCCTCCTCACTGGGAAGGTCCTGGTCCCCATCTTCTAACATACCAGCACCAGGGTCCTGAGCCGCGGCCAGGCCCGAGTCTGAGTCAGAACATTCCCTAGGAGATGGCGGGGGGAGGGGGCGCTCAGTACCCCCTTTACGCCCGCACGCCGCTTCCACCCTGGCAACAAATGACTCCAGGACTGCCGACAAAGCGTTCATGGGAACCGGTTGCTGCCTCTGGAATGTTTGGGGAAAAAAACGCCAGCTTCTGACTTCATATTGCCCACTGACAGCCCTTAGGGACTTAGTCAAGACACCTGACAAAAAATAGGATTTTTATAACAGCTTACCTGTAAAATCCTTTTCTTGGAGTACATCACGGGACACAGAGCGACATAGTCATTACTAATGGGTTATATAGATACCGTCAGGTGCTGGCACTGGCAACTTCCAAAACCGGAAGTACCCTCCCCTATATAAGCCCCTCCCATCCGGGAGCACCTCAGTTTTGTAGCAAAGCAATAAGTGTCCCCAAAGAGGGGCGGGAGCTCTGTGTCCCGTGATGTACTCCAAGAAAAGGATTTTACAGGTAAGCTGTTATAAAAATCCTATTTTCTTTCTCGTACATCACGGGACACAAAGCGACATAGTCATTACTAATGGGATGTCCTAAAGCAATGCCAAATGAGGGGGGGGGATACACCATATATAAGCTGAGCGCTATCAGACATGAGGATCTTTTGCGGCCTGCAACACACTGCGCCCAAAGGCGACATCCTCCTGACTTCTAACGTCCACCTGGTAGAACCTAGTAAACGTGTGAACTGAAGACCATGTTGCGGCCTTACAGATTTGAGCCAGGGAGGCCTGGTGATGCACTGCCCATGAAGTTCCAACTGCTCTCGTGGAGTGCGCTCTAACTTTGAACGGAGGCGGTCTCCTTCTCAAGCCATAGGCTTGTATTATGACCTGTCGAATCCACCTGGCTAAAGTAGATTTTGACGCTGCCTGACCCTTTCTGGGGCCTTCCGGCAGAATAAACAAAGTATCCGTTCTGCGAATCTGAGCAGTGGCTTTTAGATAAGCTTTAACTGCTCTTACTACATCCAAAGAATGCAATAACTTTTCCTCTACCGAAGTAGGTCTGGGGCAAAAAGAAGGAAGAACCACATCTTGGTTCAAATGAAACCTCGATACCACCTTAGGAAGAAAGGCTGGCTGAGGACGTAATACTACTCTGTCCTTATGGATAACCAGATATGGCTCTTTACAGGACATAGCTGCTAATTCCGACACTCTTTTAGCCGAACAAATGGCTACTAGAAAAATTAATTTCCTGGTGAGAAGCACCAAGGAAATATGCTGTAATGGTTCAAATGGTTGTTTCTGTAAAACCGACAGAACCAAGTTTAGATCCCATGGACATATGGGAATATTAACCGAAGGACTAATAGGCATCACTCCTTGTATAAAGGCTTTGACTAGTGAATGCGAAGCCAAGGGCCTTTGAAAAAATATTGACAAGGCCGAAATCTGACCCTTGATGGTACTCAAGGCAAGCTTCCTATCTACAGCCCATTGTAGGAAGTCCAGAATCCTACCTATTACGTATTTACGTGGATGCCATTTCTTGGCCTCACACCAGGCGATGTACGCCTTCCAGATTCTATAGTAGATCTGCCTGGATACCGGCTTCCTGGCATTGATCATGGTAGATACCACAGCATTAGAGAGCCCTCTCTTTTTTAGAATGTGGGCTTCAATAGCCAGGCCGTCAAACCTAGGGCTGGTAAGGAAGGGTGGTATATCGGTCCTTGCGAAAGCAGGTCCGGACGATGTGGGAGGGTCCAAGGACTCCCCACAGACATTTTTACAATCTCCGCGTACCATGCTCTTCGGGGCCACGCTGGAGCCACCAGAATCACTGGTTTCTTTCCTACCCTGATTCTGCGGAGTAATCGAGGTAACAATTGTGGCGGTGGGAATGCATATATCAGCTTGAACTGATCCCAAGGGAACACTAGGGCATCCGAGCCGCAAGCTAGGGGATCCCTTGTCCAAGAGACAAACCTGTCCACTTTTGTGTTGAATCTGGATGCTAGCAGATCTACATCCGGTGTTCCCCACCGCTGACATATTGTCCGGAAAACCTCGGGATGAAGGGACCATTCCCCTGGGCATAATTGTTGGCGACTTAGAAAGTCCGCCTTCCAATTCTCCACTCCTGGAATGAATACCGCAGATATGGCTGGGACATATCTTTCTGCCCATCTCAGGATGTAATTTACTTCCCTTTGGGCTGCACGACTCCTGGTGCCCCCCTGACGATTGATATATGCCACTGCTGTGGCATTGTCTGATTGAATTCTGACAGGGGACCCTTGGAGTTTGGATGTCCATGCTACTAGGGCATACCGGGCTGCTCGTATCTCTAAGAGATTGATGGGCAGGGCCTTTTCCGCATCCGACCATCTGCCCTGGAGAGACCATTGCTCCAGCACTGCTCCCCAGCCTATAAGGCTGGCATCTGTAGTGACCACCTTCCAGGAAATCGGACTGAAGGATTTCCCTCTTTCCAGATTCTGGGGAACCAACCACCAGCGGAGGCTCTTGCGAACGGAAGGGGACAAGGACATTGGTAAGTCCAGAGCCTGAACTTTTTTGTTCCAGGCTGACAGTATGGCCCTTTGCAACTTCCTTGAATGGAATTGACCGTAGGGTACTGCTTCGAATGATGCCACCATTTTTCCCAGCAGCCTCATGCACAGGCGTATGGATGGCTGTCTTTTTGAACCCACTAAGTGGATCAAATCTCTCAAAGACGACCCCTTTTCTTGAGGCAAGAAAATTTTTCTCTGGTCTGAATCCAGCCTTAGCCCCAAGTATTCCAGACTTTTGACTGGTTTTAGGGCTGACTTGTCTCGGTTGATAATCCAACCGTGATATTCCAGATACTTGATTGTCTCGTGAACAACCACTTCTAGTTTTTCCACTGAGTGGTCTATCAGCAACAAGTCGTCTAGATATGCCATTATCGTTACACCTTGTGTTCTTAGATTGGCCAATAATGGGGCCAGAATTTTTGTGAACACTCTTGGTGCTGTGGCCAGACCGAAGGGTAAGGCTCTGAACTGAAAATGGCGCCCTTCTACCGCAAAGCGTAGAAATTTTTGGTGTGCTGGAAAGATGGGAATGTGCAAATAAGCATCTTTGATGTCGATCGAGGCTAACCATTCCTCCCCTTGTAGGGCAGTGGCTACCGACCGGATCGACTCCATCCGGAAAGTCCTGATATGTAGGAATTTGTTTAGCCCTTTTAGATTTAATATGGGCCTCACGTCCCCGTTTGGCTTCGGGACTGTAAAGAGGTTTGAGTAAAACCCGAACCCCCATTCTTCCAGGGGAACCTCTATAATTACTGCTTGGAGCAATAATTGTTCTAGTGCCAACAGGAGGGATCCTCTCTTCTGGGGATCCCTTGGCACGTTTGACCTTATAAAGCGGGAAGGAGGGGAGTTTTTTTAACTCCAATTTGTATCCCAGATCTACTGCGGAGAGCACCCATCTGTCTCGGATCGTGTCCCGCCAGGTCTCTGTGAACAACTGAAGTCTTCCCCCCACCCGATTGGGTGGGGGCAACCCTTCATGCATTTGACTTTGGGGGAGGTTTTGTACCTCTCCTGCTCCAGGGCTTCTTGTTACCCTGCAATTGTCCCTGATTTTTACCTCCGGGATTTGACCGAGGAGGCCGTCGGAACTGTTTCACAGCCGATGTCCTAGGGACTGGAGAAGCAGGCCTCTTAAAAGAGGGACCTCTAACTCTATTTTTAACCGGCAAAAGTGTACTTTTACCGCTGGAAATTCTCTGGATATATTTGTCCAGGTCTTCCCCGAATAAGCGTTCACCATGAAATGGGAAGCTGACCAGCAATTTTTTACAGGGAGCTTCAGCAGACCAGTTTTTGAGCCATAGAAGCCTGCGCATATGTACTACAGACAGCGTAAGGCGGGAGGCCTGATGGATTGAATCCTTTATAGCGTCCACCGCAAAGCATAAGGCTCTAGGTAGATCAGCTAGGGCAAGAGCCTGCTGATCTGGCAAGTCTCTTAAGACCTGTTTCAACTGATCCTTCACTGCTTGGCAGACCCCCTGCCACTGCTGGTTGTGTCACCAATCCTGCTGTAGAAAAAGCAGATTTTAATAAGGACTCCAATTTTTTATCTATTGGGTCTTTGAACATTTGGACATTATCCACCGGACATGTCAGTGATTTATTCACACAAGAGATGGCTGCGTCCACTGTAGGGACCCTCCATTTTCTGATGAACTTATCCTCCATGGGATAGACCACCGGAAATCTCTTGGGGGGAGTAAATATTTTGTCAGGATGCTCCCAATCCTGGTAAATGAGCCCTTCCAGTAAAGGATGGATCGGAAAGGAACAAACAGTCTGGGGAGCTTTTAGCGACCCCAACGAGGAGACAGGAGTGGATGATGGCTCCGCAAGTGGTATTTTAAATGCTGATCGGACCATATTAGTCAGGGACTGAACCCATAACCTTTCAGCATGTGATGCTGAGAACGGCTCTTCCACTGTTGATTCCTCTACAACCGAATCGACCTCATCCTGATCCCCTTCAGGTAGGTCGATCCCTGTATGGGACTGTTGCTCTGTTAACAGGCACTCTGAGGGAGGAGACGGAGATCGGGCGCTTTTCTCCTGTGACAGGGAAGCAGCGATCAATGCTGACAATCTCTCTTCCAGCCCTCCCAGAGCTGAGGAAAAAACCTCCTCTGTTACATACACAGGAGCAGGTGAACTGAGGACAGCCACAGTACCAGGTACTCCTGAGGGTGCTCTACGGTCACTAACCTCTGATTCTTCAGGGGAGACTGGTGCAGCCAAAGCATGCCCAAGATCCTCAGAGCCCGATGGAGACCCCCTATTCCTCCTGGAATTTCTAGTCCCGGAGTTTTTAGACGGCATATTCCTAAGCCACAAAGCTGAGGTATTCCAGCCGAAATACACCAGTTACTGACAATAGTCTAGCATAAATGCTGCTATAAGAAACAGTTGGTGTCTACTAATGTGCCTTTCTAGGGGATGCCTGTATCAACCGCTTGCTGTATGCCTTCTTTAAATGTTGCCAGCTCTGTCTCTGTACCTCATAGCCAGCTCACCACACAAAATTGTGGTTTTTAACATTGCTGGGACGCCCGCACATGCGCAGAAGCGCTGCGGCGCGCACAGAGCGTCATCCCCCAGGCTCCGCCCCCTTTCCCGGCTCACCTCTATATATAGAGGCGCGTGCACGCGCACGCGCGCGGCCACGTGCGCCTTCAGCGCTAATTTCGAAAATGGAAACCAGGGACAAGAGGGATGGACGAGCATTGCAACATGGCAGAGGAAGCAGTTTCCCATAAGAGAACTCACCATCTGCCTGGACTCGCTCTGATGAAAAGAAACTAGTCCACATGACAAGAAACGTTCCACAGCGGCCTCTAGTGGACAAACACAGGTACCGCAGTCTAATATATTAAATATATATAAAAAAAAATTTTTTTTTTTTTTTTCTTGACCACCATTAAAAATTATTACATTTTTTTAGTAGTTACAGGCATGCACAGAATTTTGCGGGAATACCATTAGGTAACAGACAGAAAGACAAATTAGGCTTGGGGGTCCCCCAATAGAACCAAGTTCCTGGGGGCCCCCACTTACCTGTTCCCCGCCGCAGGACTTTGTTTGGTCCACAAAAGCCCAAACTTCACCTATCACGGCAGGCATTGTAATCAAACCTTCAGGGACCGGGTTCCCAAGGATTCCACTCCCCTGGACCTGTATAGCACCCTGCACAGAAAACATCTTGGTCGTGGGTATGACCAGAGCTCTGGATCCCAGGGTCCAGCTCTCCTAAGAGAAGCATTACAGGCAAAACCTTGCTCTTCTGCTGCAAGGCCCGGGTACCGACCGTTTAGCTATGAAGCTTTTTTGGTCGGATCCGGAATAGCTTACTGAGGCCCAAAAGAACCTGTACGCAAGCTCAGTGAAAAACACATGTTTCTTCTTGGCCAACACCTTAGACACTGGCAAAAAACTGAGGTGCTCCCGGATGGGAGGGGCTTATATAGGGGAGGGTACTTCCGGTTTTGGAAGTTGCCAGTGCCAGCACCTGACGGTATCTATATAACCCATTAGTAATGACTATGTCGCTCTGTGTCCTGTGATGTACGAGAAAGAAATGTCCACCCTCCCTGCTGCACTGACCGGGGGGTTACCCAGGGAACTCACCACCCAGCAAGAGACTGTTCAGCGCTGTTGCTCTCCATCTACACACAGCGTGTTGTTTTTTTAGGAACTCTGTGAGGCGAATAGCACTGTTCACACTGTTCAGGAAGCCATCCAGCACTAGAGGCCAAAACCCATTCCAAAATGGCCGCCGGGCGCCTAAGAGAAAAGAGCGCGGATCCGAAGAAAATGGCCACCCGCAATGCAGACCTGCATCACATCGCGGCCACGGCAAAATGGGATTTTACAGTAGTAATCACAGGCCAAAAAAACGAGGTAGACGAGAAGGCCCAACGGAGGCTTCTTTAAGAAACAAATACCCCCCCACAGAGAGTGGGCCTGGAAACCCCCATCCGGGACCTGGAGCCCCCCTACAGGTATATCCCTCGGTCGCAGTAAGCCCCGCAAGGGGAGGAGGAAAAAAAGGGTGACAGAGTGAGAGAGGGAAGGGCAGGACAACCTCCTAACGACCCCCTTAGGAATGCCCAGCTGTTCCATCCTACCGAGGTAGGAGGAACTGTACTTACCCGTCCTTGCGAGGACCTGCTGGTGCGTTCCTGACAGATCTACAACCGAGCAGTACGGAGTAGCTGTCGGCCCGGTCCACTGTGACTGAGACAGCAAGCAGCCCGGTCATATGTGAACCCTGGAGCAAAGCTCAGCGGCCACCCCTGGAGCTATAGGATATGTCGTGGCCGATCCAGCGCGTAGCTAAGGCCTGCTCACGCTCAATGGCCGGACTGGGGGGACTACAAAGATCTATAATATCCAGCCTGTCACCCTGCCGGCAGTTGGTAGATTTCTTAAAAGAAAATCAAAAAAATATTCTTCCGGACCCTGGGCCCAAAAGGGAGCCAGGTCCTTCTCTACTAGGCAGAAAAAAACTGAACTGCTGACTGCAGGGCGGAGGGTTATGTCCGGAGGGATTGCCCCCTGGGCGGGGCTGTTCAACTCTGTTAAAGTATCATGTATTTAAATATCTAAAATGTTCTGCCTAGTCCTCTCCTATAGAACAGGAACATAACCCAACTGTCAAGACTTAAGAAGCTGTGTCCGTCCATGGACGAAGAGAAAAAACGATCACCGCTTCCTAGCCGAGGCAGCGCTGTTTTTTTAAATGCAGAGGCTGAGCGTGACGTTGTAACATCGCGCCCGGCCTCCGACGATCATAGAGACTCCGGGGACCATCTGGTCCCCCGGAAATCTCTATGGTCAAGAACCGGGCCGGCGGGATCCGTTCTCCGACTCACAGATCGCACAGGCGAGTCGGTAGAAGCACCGGAGGGCGGCATGAGGGGGGGGGGGGACGACGACACACGTCCCCTTTCACCGCCCGTAAGAATGATCAAGCGGTGGAACAGCCGCTATGATCGTTCTTATGGTGTAGGCAATCGCCGGCTGAAAGCGGCAATATCTGAATGATGCCTGTAGCTGCAGGCATCATTCAGATATACCACCACAAAGCCGAGGATGTCCATGGATGTGAGGCGGTCGGCAAGTGGTTAAAGGACAAGTTCCCCTTTTGTAACATATTCAGGATGTAACATGTTACAAATGCACCCCCCCCCCCCCCCATTTCTGCATGCAGACTGCTTGCACAAATACTTGTGTGCGATCTCTGCGTCCTGGTGGCAAATCTCACTGGTTGCAGGATACTGATGGAGTAAGATGTGTGTGTGTTTTGGAATGTGAATCTCACTGGTGGTATGGTTACAGAGAAGCTGTGTGTACTGGAGTGCAGATTGTAATGGTGAAATGGATATAAGGTAATGAGCTGTGAGTACTAAACTGTAGATCTCACTGGTAACATAGTGAAGTCAGCTGTGTGTCCTGGAGTATAGAGATCACTGGGAAGTGAGCAGAGTATGTGCTGAGGCTAAACACTGGGGAAACACAAATTTGTCCTTGCAGCAGTGAAACAGGGAATTTTAAACCCCAAATCAACGTTACTACTATATATAAAATAGGAAAGGATATACAAGTTATGCACAGAGTACACACATGCCTACTCCCCTATCCAATCTCCTCACCTGTGTAAATGTTGCCCTCATTATGAGCCACCTATGGGAGGAAGGACAGCAGATTAATATTGTAGTTGAGCAGTTATACTCTAAACCTAGGAGCAAAAAAAATAAAAAATCAGCTGTATTCCTTAAAGAAATAATGTCACGTCACCAGAAAGGCCAACTCATCACTTATCACAACTGTTAAAACATTGTTAAGGGTGGGCATAGGAGGGATGCATGTCCCAGATATAAGGATTCACATTAGTTATTGTGCAGTCTGATTCTTAAAGGAGAACTCCATCTAAACATACATATGGAATACATATTAACAGTTTTAACTCACAAAATACATGCAGCTCTGTCCAGCCACTCATTCTGCACTCACATTCCCTCTGCACTGCATAGCCAAGTAAGTGGGTAACACCATTTACGTTTGCAGTTCTGCAGCTTCCTGTGTTTTTATATTGCAGGTAAAAGCAGCAAAACATTTTTTAAATGCTTACTTGCAGTGTTGCTTTTTCTTTTTTAATTCGCTACCAGTGTACTTTTGACTTTGCTAGAAATTTAGACTACTCCACAAAAAGTCATAGCCCTACCCTATTCTGGGAATGGCCAACTACTCACCCAGCTCCTCAGCCCCTCGTCTCACTATATAACCTTTTACGTTGCTCTCACTCTGACATTTATGGTGATACCTCATGTGTAGTGAAATCACTGTTTACATATGCCTGCTGGACATACGTGCAGGTTTTCATTTGCGCATGAGCACGGGGGGGCGGGGTGCAATTACATTTTTTTTTTTACTCTTTATGGAGACATGTATTTCTCCTGAGGTTACCTGTGGGTATTTCTTTGTATCCTGAGCAATTCTTCCGCCAGTTGTGGCTGCAATCTTTCTTGGTCTACCTGACCTTGGCTTGGTATCAAAAGAGCCCCTAATTTTCCAATTCTTAATAAGTGATTAAACAGTACTTAAAAAACGGGAAAATTCAAGACTTTGGATATCTTTTTATATCCTTTTTCATCTTTGTAAAGTTTCAATATCTTATTACGCAGGTCTTTTGACTGTTCTTTTCTACCTCCTCATGGCTCAGTGTCTAGCCTGCTTAGTGCATCCATGTGAGAGCTAACAAACTCATTGACTATTTATACACAGACACTAATTGTGATTTAAAAAGCCACAAATGTGGGAAATTAACCTTTAATTGCCATTTTAACCTGTGTGTGCCACCTTCTGTATCAAGGCCAAACATTACAGGGTATGTAAACTTTTTATCAGGGCCATCTGGGTGATTTCTGTCATTATGATTTAAAAAGGATCCATAAAACTATGTGATAATAAATGTCTTCATGCGATTGCTATCCCTAAATAAAAAGACAGTTTTTTGGCATGATCAGTCATATTTTCAATATGAATGCCAAAATTTCACAATGTCTGCCAGGGTATGCAAACATTTGAGAACAACTGTATATCTTGCTTCACAAGGCAAGAAAAACAAATATTGTGCCTGGATATAGGGTTTCATTTTGATAAGCTACTGTGCTAGCTTTCAGCTGCAAAAGTACATTGATCATACTGATCAAAGACAGTGGCACGACTGCTTTTTATATGCATGGACTGATGTTACAGTTTTTTTTCCCTTCTGTAGAAAATAGTTTATATATTTTTTTACCCTCTCTCAAAAGGCATTACATATAATAGAACAGAAAAGAATTCAAAAAAGCTCCAAATATATTTAGAGCTAAAACACTCAGAAACGTCTAAAAACAGTAAATAATTGTTTACAGATATGATACTGCAATGAAAAAAGGGCGAGAGATTTTTAGACTACCTGTTGACCAATGTATGTGAGTGATGTAGATGGCATCACAGATAGGTTTTCAAGTACACTGGATACACTGCCGGAACTGGATGCTGTTGCACTGATGAGACAGAAATCTATTGTCACTGTATTGTCATTTTGCTGATACTGGAGTCATCACTAACAATTCTAAACAGGACACTTTAAAACACAGTCTATTCCTGTTTTCATTGTACTACGGTCTACTTTAATTATTAAGGACACCTCAATAACAACCTATTAACATTTTAAAAATACAAACATTTTAAAATGAATATTGATACGTTTGTAAACATTAACGTGATTATTTTAAAAAGTGTTGCATACATGCACAAATGGCACCAAAATGCAATGCACTGTACACTAAATGCATATGAAAATAGACATTAAAATGTATGCGTTTTCAAATGGTGTAAAAGGAGAATAATATCCTTTTTTTTCATTAGTGGTATAATGAATTTGTAGTGAAATATACATAAAAAATTGTATGTACTAGAGCTTAACCCCTTTACAACTGCATAACACATAATGTGACACCCAGGAGGTGTGATATAAATCTGGGCGCTGCAAATATGTGTTCTTCCATTTGTGCTGGGAGCACGCTCCCAGCTGACAGCCCCAGGTTTCCTACCAACGATTGGGACACCGGATCCGATCAAATGATTGCTGTGACAGCTTCTGGTTGACGATCACATATTCTATAGCCCTTAGGGCTCTTTCACACGGACGGTCCGTTCAGGTCCGCCTGTCAGTTTTTTAGGCGGACCTGAACGGATGCTCCATGTACCCCTATGGAGCCACGGATGTCAGCGGTGACATGTCCGCTGGCATTCGACCCGCTCCGATCCACCAAAGTGGCGGAGGAAAACCCTATTTTTCCATCCGTCTGCGGATCGGATGACAACGGACTCTACGGTCTGTCATAATCCGATCCCCCATAGGGGAGAGCGGCGCTCTGACAGGGCAGTCCCTGCACAGTGTGCGGGGACCGCCCAGTCATCCGCCGGCTCAGCGGCATCAACGGAGCGATCCCCCGCTGAGCAAGCGGAGGTTCACGCGGCGGATCATTACTGATCCGTCCCATGTGAAAGAGGCCTTAGGGTGAAACCTATTCTAGCTCCTTCCTCTTTTCCCCCCCGATCCCCCCTCCCTGTGACAGCGGGTGGGGGATCCTCTCACCGCACCAGCTGTCACAATTTAATAACCCCATGGTCGTGCGGGGCTCTGCCCACTTGGCAGCGTCATTTATTCAGTTTCCTGTGAATGAATGCCTGATGGCTTGTAGTTGCGGGTGATGGCTTGTAGTTCTCAGTGAACTGCAAGGGCAATGGTGAGCACTCTCATAGTCCAATTATAATTTCCCGCCATTCACTAAGTGCCTCCTGTACGAGTAATGGGCAGACAGCTTACTGCCTGTCTGCAGGAACCAGGCATTTCACCCACAATCTTCTGAAAGCGGGTTCAATGCCTTACAGACTGCAGTGAAAAAAATAAAATAATAACTTAAAAAAATTTTAACCTGCAAAAAAGGTGTGCATTTATTATTTCTTTGTAAAAAGTTAACATTCTTTAAGAAAAAAAAAAGGTTTTAATTTTTTTTTTTGCAGGGTTTTTCAGTGGTGGTACATAGTAATGACATAAATATATTAGAAGTCGACCGATATATCGGCCAATATTTGTCCGTTTTGAAGAAATCGTCATCGGACGATTTTTGTGTAAACCAGGCCGATTCGCGGCTATACGCGGCCCGTAAGCAGTACTGACCAGGGCCCTGCAGCATGTGAAATGAGTCCTTCACCTGCGCGCTGCTGAACACTATAAAAAGGGGAAGTTTCACTGGCACTGCACCGCCCCACCCCCCTCGGGCTGTAGCAGAGGAAAAATAATACATCATTCATTAGCATGTCACAAGCCGACTAGTAACTCCCCCCAGCAGGTGATCGTGGCCAGCACTAGCTAGCTATTCCTTCCCTGCTGAGGCGGAGCCTGCTAGCTGCTTCTATTTTTCTTGTTATGTGATTGGCTGATCAGCATCTATCTGCATGCACCTAGCCCTATCAGGTGCATGCAGATAGATACCAGCATGGATGGAGGGCAAGTCACAAAAATTTAGTGTGTTACTGTGCCCCCCTGTAGACTTTATTTAATCTCCTTTTAAAAAGGGAAACCTGGCTGAGGCTGACAAGCTGGCATTGAGAAAATGGATGAGGATGACTCTGGGTGGATATGATTGTTACATTGTGGAGATACTCTTCACAATGTAAC
Organism: Rana muscosa; assembly: GCA_029206835.1. Taxonomy (NCBI): domain Eukaryota; kingdom Metazoa; phylum Chordata; class Amphibia; order Anura; family Ranidae; genus Rana; species Rana muscosa. Next base: position 141,103,206 of record CM055124.1, on the reverse strand, counting down.
TCTCATCCCCACACAGAGTCATCTTCCTCTCCACAACGCATCGCCAGCACCATCCAGCCCTCTCCACAACGCATCGCCAGCACCATCCACCCCTCTCCACAACGCATCGCCAGCACCATCTGTAACGGCACCCCAAGTATGAAAGGGGTTAACGCCGTTTAGGATATTCCCTTTCTGGACACACATCCACTGCCGATCCTCCACAGTCAGGCGACCGCTTCCCATAGGATTAATCCTTCCAAACATACGAGACAAACACTCTGTATGAAGTTTTCAACTGGACTGATAATCTTTAATGACAAACTCCCAGTTTTATACACACAGAGAGGAGGTTCTTACATTCTCCTCAGACAATACACCTTTGACCAGACCTAATTTACATGAGCTAATTAACTACAGTGATGACTCAGACACATGACCTTTAGGCTAGCCTCACTGTCTCCCAATACACATCTGACATCTTAGCAGACACAGGTGGGGGCTGGATGTGGTGACATTAGCATCTAACAGTATGTGTCCCAACATCATGAAGGAGTCACTTTTCAGTTAACCTGTTGAGTTCATAATCAAACAGTAAATAGTTCTTTACAGATATCCTGGGGAATATTGTGGAAAAATATCACTGTCCCATTTTAAAGAAATCCAATACATATTCTTAATGTCCATTATTTTCTTGCTCACCCTGTGCCCAAAGTGACCCCTGTCACACCATCCACCCCTCTCCACAACGCATCGCCAGCACCATCCACCCCTCTCCACAACGCATCGCCAGCACCATCCACCCCTCTCCACAACGCATCGCCAGCACCATCCACCCCTCTCCACAACGCATCGCCAGCACCATCCACAACGCATCGCCAGCACCATCCACCCCTCTCCACAACGTAAACCCAGCTTCATCCACCCCTCTCCACAATGCATCCCCACCGATGCCCAGCACCCATCCATCCCTCCAGTCTCCACAATGCATCCCCACCCACACCCAGCACCATCTATCACTGGCTGTGAAGGAGAAGGGGGGGTACAGAGAGGTGGCTGTGGAAGAGAAGGGGGGGTACAGAGAGGTGGCTGTGGAAGAGAAGGGGGGGTACAGAGAGGTGGCTGTGGAAGAGAAGGGGGGGTACAGAGAGGTGGCTGTGGAAGAGAAGGGGGGGGTACAGAGAGGTGGCTGTGGAAGAGAAGGGGGGGTACAGAGAGGTGGCTGTGGAAGAGAAGGGGGGGTACAGAGAGGTGGCTGTGGAAGAGAAGGGGGGGTACAGAGAGGTGGCTGTGGAAGAGAAGGGGGGGTACAGAGAGGTGGCTGTGGAGGAGAAGGGGGGGTACAGAGAGGTGGCTGTGGAGGAGGGGGGTACAGAGAGGTGGCTGTGGAGGAGGGGGGTACAGAGAGGTGGCTGTGGAGGAGGGGGGTACAGAGAGGTGGCTGTGGAGGAGGGGGGTACAGAGAGGTGGCTGTGGAGGAGGGGGGTACAGAGAGGTGGCTGTGGAGGAGGGGGGTACAGAGAGGTGGCTGTGGAGGAGGGGGGTACAGAGAGGTGGCTGTGGAGGAGGGGGGTACAGAGAGGTGGCTGTGGAGGAGGGGGGGTACAGAGAGGTGGCTGTGGAGGAGGGGTGTACAGACTGTACACCCCCCTCCTAGACAGCCACCTCTCTGTACCCCGCTCCTTTAAAATTATTAAGATTGTATTTTTTTTTCTTTCTTTTTGAATAATTATGAGGTGACACTGATGGACACTGACAGGCTGCACTGGTAGGCACCGATGAGGTGGCACTGACAGGCTGCACTGGTGGGCACTGATGAGGTTGCACTGACAGGCTGAACTGGTGGGCACTAATGGACATCGATGGGCTGCACTGGTGGGCACTGATAGGCTGCACCCCACCTCTCCACCCTAAACAATAACCTCTTCTCCTCCTCTCCACCCTAGATTTTCTGAGATGGGGGAAAAAAATAAAAAAATAAATAAATCGGCCTAAAATATCGGCTGCAAAAATCAGCAACATATATCGGCCGCCCCGATTTCTAAATATCGGCATCGGTCAGAGGAAAACCCATATCGGTCGACCTCTAAAATATATACAACTACATTTTTTTTTTACCATTTTGGGTCAGTTTGTCTTTGATAATACATCAAAATCGGGATATATCAATATCACCAAATAAAAGCCTAATGTGCCCTGACAAACAAAACAAGATATAATCCACCTGAAGACATCAAGTGTAACTCAACCAAGACTTTACACTTTGGATAGATTGAGGAAGGTTTTTCCCAGTAACGTTACTGTCAGTGAGATTGGTAGCGAGGAAAAATGAAACAGATAAAAGTGGCCTTTTCTAATCTAAGAATTTAAGAATTAACTTGCTCAGTTGCAAGCTTTCAAATCAGATTTTATAATAACTTATTGGAAACTTGAAAAAATTTGATTGAACTTTATAACCATTTCAGATTCATGTTTTTTTTAGGTAAACCACCACTGTTAACCACTTCCCTACCCAGCCATAGTCAAATGACGGCAAAAGATGGGATCTCTCATCCTCGGTGGACGTCATATGACGTCCTGGGTTTGAAGGGGGATATCTGAATGATGCCTGCAGCTAGAGGCATCATTCAGATATCCTTTTGAAGTGCCGGCGATTCTGTGCACCATAAGAACGATCATAGCGGCAGTTCCGCCGCTTGATCGTTCTTATAGGCGGCGGGAGGTGACACCCCCCCCTCCCGCCGCCATCCGGTGCTTCTCCAGGCTCTCCCGTGCGATTGGGGACCCGGAGAGAATCTTCCGGCGCCATTGGTGGGTCACGTGACGAGCATAGAGAAGACTGGTGACCAGATGGTCACCAGTCATCTCTATGATCGTCGGAGCCCCGGTTCGATGTGATGACGTCACGCCCGGGTCCTCAAATGTAAACAAAGCCGCCATTGCGGCTGTAAGTATGAGATCAGTGAAAAAAAATTCACTGATCTCATGCTTTCCAGCCTGTAGGAGAGATGTGGGGTCTTATTGACCCCGCATCTCTCAATAAAGAGGACCTGTCACACACATTCCTATTACAAGGGATGTTTACATTCCTTGTAATAGGAATAAAAGTGATCAAAAAAAAAAAGTAAAATAATTGTAAAAAAATAAGTAAAATAAATAATAATAAAAAAAAAATTAAAACGCCCCTGTCCCCGGTAGCTCGCAATCAGAAGCGAATACACACGTAAGTCGCCCACATATGTAAACGCCGTTCAAACCACATATGTGAGATATCGCCGCGTGCGTTAGAGCGCGTGCAACAATTCTAGCACTAGACCTCCTCTGTAATTCTAACCTGGTAACCTGTAAAAAAAATTAAAGCGTCGCCTATGGAGATTTTTAAGTACCGAAGTTTGGCGCCATTCCATGAGTGTGCGCAATTTTAAAGCGTGACATGTTAGGTATCTATTTACTCGGCAGAACATCATCTTTCATATTTTCCCCAAAAATTGGGCTAACTTTACTGTTTTGTTATTTTTTAATTCATGAAACCATTTTTTTTTTTTTTTTAAAAAGGAGTTTGAAAAATTATTGCGCAAATACCGTGCAAGAAAAAAAGTTGCAATGACCGTCATTTTATTACCTAGGGTGTCTGCTAAAAAAACACAGATAATGTTTGGGGGTTCTGAGTAATTTTCTAGCAAAAGTATGATGATTTGTACATGTAGGAGAGAAGTGCTAGAATAGGCCCGGTATGGAAGTGGTATAAAAAGCCCTGTATTGAAGTGGTTAAAATAGCCACAAGAATGGGAAGTCCTTACCTGCATTGCAAATACACACTGTTGCCCCAAGACTCTACTTCAGCTCCGTCATCATGTTGTATTGGCTATGCGATTCAGGAAATGTTAACAGTTTCATTTATTTAAAAAAAAAAAAAAACTTTTTTTGTAAGGTCTATCTATAAGTATCAGGTCCTTCTATGTAAAACACATGTACAAGCAATAAGCAGAGAATTGACCAGAACAAGGCAAAGCAAATCATAAATTTTTCTAGGTAGATAGGTAAAATGTAAATACTGTTAGTAGGGTAAAAAGAAAAACAACCCCCCTTTTATCCGTCTCTCTCTCCTTTTCTCCTATCTGAACCCTTGCAAATAGTTGTTTCAAATCACTCTATTTGATACTTTCAGGATAAAGGAATATGCTCCATAAACACATTTGGGGGGCAAATGTGAAAAGTATTATAACAGTCCAGAGTGGATCATTAAGTACATTCAGTTCTGAGAAAAATTGTTCTTTTTTTTTTTATATCCAACAAAGTTTTATTATCAATTTGCAGAGGTACATGGCATACAGACACCCCTCAACATAGCGGAGAAAAATTGTTCTTAGAAATCCCTGCACATCCCTCTAGCACTGGAAATGTAAAGAGACTCCTGTAAACTATCACTGGAATACATCCACAGTAGTATCCCTGGAGGTCAAATGCTGAATGGAAGGCTTTATGATAGATGAGAAACTGACCAACATACTTACAGGTTCACACTCACAATTTCTTAAAATATGGCAATTCAGTGTCAGATATGCTAATCTACAGTTGTAGTCATAAGTTTACATACCCTGGCAGAATTTATGATTTCTTGGCCATTTTTCAGAGAATATAAATAACACAAAAACTTTTCTTTCACTCATGGTTAGTGTTTGGCTGAAGCAACTGTGTTTTATCTTTTTAAATCATAATGGCAACAGAAACTACCCAAATGACCCCGATCAAACGTTTACACACCCCAGTTCTTAATACCAAAACATCAATGACAGTTTGAAGTCTTTTGTGGATGAGGCTCTTTATCTTTTCAGATGGTAAAGCTGCCCATTCCTCTTGGCATAAAGCCTCCAGTTCCTGTAAATTCTTGGGCTGTCTTACATGAACTGCACGTTTGAGATCTCCCCAGAGTGGCTCAATGATATGGGGGTCAGGAGACTCAGATATCCAGAACCTTCACATTATTCTGCTGTAGCCAATGACAGGTCAACTTGGCCTTGTGTTTTGGATCATTGTCATGTTGGAATGTCCAAGTACATCCCATGCGCAGCTTCCTGGCTGATGAATGCAAATGTTCCTCCAGTATTTTTTGGTAACACACTGCATTCATCTTGCCGTCAATTTTTACCAAATTTCCTGTCCTGTTGTATCTCACACATCCCCAAAACATCAGCGATCCACCTCCGTACCTATTATCATAGGCCTTGTTGACTCCTCTCCAAATGTAGCATTTATGGTTGTGGCCAAAAAGCTAAACTTTGGTCTTATCAAAGCACTGCAAGTGCTTAAGTGCAGCACTGGATGAAAGATGCAAGGGTCTGTCAGGAGTCCAAAAACTCATTGACCTTTTATACACACACACACACTAATTACAAGCAAACAGATCACAGGTGAGGATGGTTACCTTTAATAGCCATTCAAACCCTTTTGTGTCAACTTGTGTGCATGTTATCAGGCCAAAACTTTTGATCAGGGTCATTTGGGTAGTTTCTGTTGCCATGATTATTTAAAAAGAGTAAATACAGTTGATTGATAATAAATGGCTTCAGCAAAACACTAACCATGAGTAAAAGAAACGCTTTTGTGTTCCTATTCATATTCTCAGAAAACTGGCAAAGAAATCATAAATTCTGCCAGGGTATGCAAACTTATGAGCACAACTGTACATTTGGTTATTGCAGATTCCATGGTAGCCCGAGTTCCTAACACAGGTAAGTAAGCTCATGTTCAGAATTGGTAAAACCTTTGTTTACTGCCCCCTCTCACTTTTTTCTTCATTCTGAAGAATCACACAGTGTGTTAGGTTAACAAATAAATCCCCTCAAGTAATTAACCAGTTTCCCTGGCTTCTAAATCTAGATTAAAATAATATTGCATCATATTTCAATGCTGAAATTCACCTCACAAGGGGAAGCTGCCAGCCATTTTAAAATTAAGAGGTCCTGAATAGAAGCATGTACCATAAGCTTAAAACACTTACACTAGGTTGGGAAATCTCATTCTGGAATGAGTATCAAACGTCCTGTCAATTGAATTCAATATGAGTTGATCAGATACGCCTTTAAATAGGCATTGTAATTGCGCAAGCCGTGTTCTGATATACAGGATTTTTTTAATTCGTTTTTATAAATTTGACACAGCACCATTGATATCTATGTGGTAAGGTTCTGAAAATTCTGCATGCATGACTTGAAAGCACACTGCATGAAACTGAATATATGTGAATTGTACCACTAAATTTGTCATAATGTGAAAAGCAAATTAGAATATTAATCAAAATATGTAGAACAGAAATACTTATTGTTAAATATAAACTCCCAGGTGCTGTTTTTCTTCCCACGCATGCATTAACAGGTTTTTCATGCTTGTAGTCTTAGCCTAGATTCACACCAGTGTTACTGTGTAATCGTGCTTTTCAGTGCAATTTTAAATGACTTATTATAAAGCTTTATGCTTTTTATTTTTTTGTTGTAGGTTGTCAAAGTGGTTCAGAAGGTTTTTTTTTTTTTATCTTAATGCAGTCTATGCATCAAGATAAAAAACTTTCTGTGCTGCAGCCCCCCCCAAATACTTTCATGAGCCCCATCTTGATCCAGCGACCGAGTGGATTCAAATTGATGATTTTTATTTGAATAAAATGCTTTTGGAGTAAAAATCTATCTAAAGATATTTATTTTTATTTTTTTTATTTAAAGCGGAGTTAAACCCACAAATTGAACTTCTGATGTTCGGATTCCTCCCCCCCTCCGGTGTCACATTTGGCACCTTTTAGGGGGAGCAGATACCCGTCTAATCCAGGTATTTGCTCCCACTTCCGGCGAGAGATTGCTGCAGTATCCGTGGCGATCTATGTCATGTCCTTTCCAGGGATGTTGCACGAAAGCCACGAAGTCCGGGGATTCGCCATCCCCCATCGACCGAGACAGCAGCGAGCACCATTGGCTCCCACTGCTGTGAAAGTCAGTGAGCCAATGAGGAGAGAGGGGGTGGAGCCAGTATTGTCTGAATGGACACACAGAGCAGCGGCTCAGCTCGGGTGCCCCCATAGCAATTTGATTGCTGTGGGGGCACTCGGCAAGAGGGAGGAGAAAGGAACGGTGGCGAGGGACCTGAGAAGAGGATCGAGGCTGGTCTGTGCCAAGCCATTGTACAGAGCAGGTAAGGAGGACATGTTTGTTATTTTTAAACAAAACACAAAAAAGACTTTAAAAAAAAATATATATATATATATATATTAACCTTTACAGTCACTTTAAAGTGATATTAAATAAACATGTTATACTTACCTCCTCTGTGCAAAGGCTTTGCACGGGGCGGCCTGGATTCTCCTTTTCTTTGGTCCCTCGGCGGGTCGCTCCTGGCTCCTCCTCGAGTGCCCCCACGGAGAGCTCCATTTCATAGGGGCACTCGTGTGGGCGCGCTCCCGAGTCCTGCTGGTGCGTCCATTGACACAGACAGCAGGACTCGGCCGCCCCCCCCCCCGTGTCACTGGATTTGATTGACAGCAGCGGGAACCAATGGTTCCTGCTGCTATGATTGTATCCAATAAAGGACCCAAAGGCAGCGGCTGGAGCTACTGGGCTCATTCTTGTCACTGGAAAGATTGGGTTCAGGTAAGTAAAAGGGGGTCTCTGGGGGGGCAGCTGCACCACAGAAGGTTTTTCACCCTAATGCATAGAAAACCACAAGACTTTACAACTCCTTAAAGCACAAAACCCTGCCTAAATGTACTAGAATTCATGTATATGCATTCTTCATGACCTCCACTTAAAGTCTATGGGGCCAAAAACACAGTAAAGAAGCACCTGCACTTTCACACAAATAGAACTGCACCATGTTGCATTGATGTGAATGGGCATCAGAGAATAATGTGATTTACAATGTTTACACAGTAATGCAACAGTAAATGCAGAGAAAATCGCACTAGTGTTAAATATTTAAAGCATACCTCCACTTTTGTTGAAAAAAAAAAAAAAAAAAAAAAAAAAAACATTCCCCTCTGGGTGATCCATGTACATTGCAAGGATTTTATCAAACTTTGTTGCAGATTCCTATTCCTGCTCGCCGATCGGAAATGCACAGAAAGGCCTGAGGACAGCTCTGCTGACCTCGGCAAATCTCGGGAACAAAGTCTTTCCGAGGTGTCCTCGGCCTTTTTGGCCGTTTCCGAGGCTCTCCGGCGCCCCCCGCATGCGGTATTGCATGCCATTGAAGTCAATGCGGAAAATATTATTTTGGTTTCCATTGACTTCAATGGGGAAACTTGCTTTGATATGCGAGTACTTTGGATTATGAGCATTCTCCTGGAATGGATTATGCTCATAATCCGAGGTTCCGCTGTACTTTTTTTGGGGGGGGGTTTAATACCGCTTTAAGACTGGCAGCTGTTGACTGGCAAGCACATTAGTTACTTGTATCAATTTCCAAGAATATAAGTAAAAAGAAACTTCACTTTATGAATTTAACTTTTACATCTGGTACACCGAAACAATGTTGTGTAACCATTTTTGGTTTGTGGTGGATACTGTTCTGTAGTTCTTTTCCAACAAACCTCTAGGGTATTCTGTAATATCTCACGTCTGCTCTCCTCTACCCTCTGAATCTGATCAGCCATCTGTGAATAGGAAGCAAAAAGAAAGAAAAAACCTCAGGTCGTCAAGAGACAATACACACTGAAGCAGAACTTTAGACTTACAATAAATATGCCAACCTGTTTAATAAGCACGTCCTCCGTTTCCTCATAGCCTTCTAAAGCTTTGGTTACTGAAGATTTGAACCTAGAGGCACACAAATAGTGTTCAAGTGACTTTATTAGAAAAATTTAGTATTTGAAAAAAATGTTGGAATGTTAGGGGAGGCATGCAATGGAACATATTTATGAACACATACAATAAATATATTGAGGATTGATAAGTGAGAGGTAATCTTCAATGGGAATACAGACAGCAATGAAAAGCTAAGAGAGTTTCTAGCCAACTAATATAAAAAAAAAAAAAATACCATTGCTGTGTAACTGCTAGGGACATTTCCCCTCATTACTTCTACTGGTAAAAATATTGTCACTAGGGCAGGAAGTGATTTAAAAAATCCCCATTTAAAAGGCCAAGACAAAAAAATAAAAAATAAATAACATGTAGCAAAACTGTTGCCAGGTTATGTACATACAAATATTTCCATAATCCCAACAATTAAGCTTTTAAACAAACCTTCACTGACCTTGGTAACTGAAACTTTTCAGTTTCAATTTCCCTTAGTAGCTCAGTATCACCCACCCCTACACCTTCCACCCCACCCCAATTTAGGGTGGGTCCCTGTCCCCAGCTGTAACCATGCATGTTCAACTAAAGCAGGGGTGGCCAACCAGCATCAGTGTTGTGAATGAAGCTGGTGGTAGAGGAAGAAAGCGGCTGCGGAGCAAAGCCCATAAGCCAATGCATCCTCTATAGCGCCAGCTTTTGCCACAGGTGGAGTCTATGGCAAAAATCAGCTAACCCGCAGGATAGACACAGGTGCACTACGCTGCACCCGCGGTGTGGGTAAACCACAGCACAGTGTGAATGCAGTCTTAGGCCCTTTTCACACGATCAGCCCAACTAAATAGGACCCTCAATTCACCTCTATAAAGCGGCAGATGTCCGTTTATGCCCGCCTACCTCCAATCCGAAAAACAGAAGGGAATTCATCCTCTTCCATCTGGGCGGATCAGAGGGCCTATATATAGAGTAGCCCTGACCTGTCATCCACCCGCTCAGCTCATTGTAGCCCGCGACTGGTTACCAAGTTGTTTAAGTGGCCCTCGCTCTTCAAAAGGTTGGGCACCCCTGAACTAAAGCAACCATGGAGGTTTATGGAAGGGTCTTTGGTGTTCAGATCATCCCTGCACATCTGACCATAATAAAATGTCTGTAAGTAGATGAACCCCAGGTTGGAAGAAAATTACGCAGTTGGGTTTTAATAACAATGTATTCTGCAGGGCTGAAACAACTAAATCGACATAACTGATAATAAAAATAGTTAACTATTTTCATAATTGATTAGTTGGTCAGCCGATTAGTTGGCCTGCATACAGAATGCATTATTTGTTTACATATCAGAAAATACAGTGCAGCACACATACAGCCAGTACACCGTCTATACATGTCAGTACCTGAGAACTGTGAATGTGTGAAGAGCAATGACTCATGGGACATGTAGTCCTGGGCAAGAGAGGGAAGCGAGTGATTTTAAAAGGCAGAAGTTATTTTTTAACCTTGCTACAGGGGCACACTAAAGGCAGCAGGCGCCAGAAGTGCCAGTGGGGGCCCCAGAAGAGGAGAGAGTCAGGGCTGCTCTGTGAAAAACCTACACACACAGAGCACATTAGTATGACAAGTTTGTTTAAAAAAAGTTTACAATCAATCATTTTAAAGACTGTGCAGGGAAGATCAGCATCCGCACCCAGAGAAGCTGGAGGCTGATAGACTGTAGGTAATATAAGGCATTACAATTACATTTAAAAGTAAAAGTTTACCAGTAGTGTGCATTTTATATTTATAATTAATTATATCCATGCAAAAAAAAAAAAAAAAAAAAAGTCTCAGCCTTTAGCACTACTTTAATATAAAAGATTTATATTCCCTCCCTCTACCCTTCATGTCTGACTCCCAGTTAAAATACCCTGTGTATGATAGAGATGGCAGAGATAGGAGACACGCGCACGCGCACGCACACGCATCTCAAAAAATGTGACTATCATCAAAAATGTAATTTAGTTCAGTAATTCAATTAAAAAAATGATTATATAGATCCATTACACACAGTGATTTCAAGCATTTAGTTCTTTTCATTTTGAGGATTATGGCTTACAGCTAGTGAAAACCCAAAATTCTGTATCTCAGAGATTTGGACCAATAAAAATTAATTTAAAAAAGGAAGGATTTTTAATACAGAAATGTGGGCTTACTGAAAAGTATGTCCATGTACAGTATAGTATGCACTCAATACTTGGTCGGGGCTCCTTTTGCATGAATTACTGCATCAATGTGATGTGGCATGGAGGCGATCAGCCTGTGGCACTGCTGAGGTGTTATGGAAGCCCAAGTTGCTTAGGATAGCGGCCTTAAGCTCTTCTGCATTGTTGGGTCTGGTGTCTCATCTTCCTCTGGACAATACCCCATAGATTCTCTATGGGGTTTAGGTCAGGCGAGTTTGCTGGCCAATCAAGCATGGCAAAATCATGATCATTAAACCAGGTATTGGTACCTTTGGCAGTGTGGGCAGGTGCCAAGTCCTGCTGGAAAATTAAATCAGCATCTCCATAAAGCTGGTCAGCAGAGGGAAGCATGAAGTGCTCTAGAATTTCCTGGTAGACGGCTGTGCCGACTTTGGACTTGATAAAACACAGTGCACCAACACCAGCAGATGACATGGCTTCCCAAAACATCACCGACTGTGGAAACTTCACACTGGACCCCATGCAACTTGAATTCTGTGCCTCTCTACTCTTCCTCCATAACCTGGGGCCTTAATTTTCAAATGAAATGCAAAATTTACTTTCATCTGAGAATAGGACTTTGGACCACTGAGCAACAACAGTCTAGCCTTTTTCTACTTAGCCCAGGTAAGACGCTTCTGACATTGTCTCTGGTTCAGGAGTGGCTTGACACAAGGAACGCAACAGTTGTAGCCCATGTCTTGGACACGTCTGTGTGGTGGCTCTTGTGAATCTCCCCCAAATTCTTGAATGGCCTTTGCTTCACAATCCTCTCAAGGCTGCAACTATCCCTGTTGCTTGTGCACTTTTTTCTACTACACTTTTTCTCTCCACTCAACTCTCCATTAATATACAGGCGGTCCCCGGGTTACAAACAAAAGAGAGACTGTAGGCTTGTTCTTAAGTAGAATCTGTTTGTAATTTGGAACAGGTACATTTTTTAAGTGTAGCTCCAACCAAAAAATCTATTTTTAAGCTTTTTGGAAAACATAGGGAAGGGTTATCACCCCTGTAACATTTGTTTTTCTTTCTGTGCCCCTGTTCAGAAGATTTCACCTCACTTTCTGTCCCAATGACAATTGGATTTAGAAAATTTTGGGTTATTAGGGAAACAAGGATTGGTGACAAAGCATCAGTGGAAACACCTTTTTCCCATAACTCTTACAGGAGAGAATTTCCCTTCCTAGGGGTAGATTTCCTCTCACTTCCTGTTGTCTCCCTCAGTTTGTAAGTAGGAGTCGTTTATAAGTCAGATGTTTGCAAGTAGGGGACCGACTATACTTGGATACAGCACTCTGTGAACAGCCAGTTTCTTTAGCAATGACCTTGTGTGACTTACCCTCCTTGTGGAGGGTGTCAATGACTGTCTTCTGGACAACTGTCAAGTCAGCAGTCTTCCCCATAATTGCATAACCTACTGAACCAGACTGAGAGACCATTTAAAAGGCTCAGGAAACCCTTGCCAGCGTTTTGCGTTTATTAGCCGATTAGAGTATGACACCATGTGTGAACAATATTACATTTTTTCACAATATTCAAATTTTCAGAGAAAATTTGGGGTATTCACTAGCTGTAAGCCATAATCATCAAAATTAAAAGAAAGAAATGCTTTAAATATATCACATAATATACCACATAACAGGTGGTTAAAAAAAAAAAAAAAAAAGCATGCTGCTGCTGCTAAAAAACGTCTTATGTTGGTCATACACCTATAAATATTTGGTTGAAAATATCCGTATGAAAATTCTTGGTACAGTCGAAAATTCCACTTGCTTTAAACGTTCAATTTGAAAAATTAATGTAATTTCTGAACTAAAACCACATACACTGTCCGAAAATTTGTTTGTGCGCCGTGGCATTCCCGAGGCTTCCCCCTTCCTCCCTACCCATCTTCCTACTTCCTTGTCCCCCTTTTTCTTTTCTTTGGCTGCCCCTCCCCCCCCCCTCCATTCTGTTAGACTAGAAATGTGATAACACATGCTTACGCTGTTATTTGTGTGTTGAACTTGGATTTTTCTCTCTCCTGTGGTCTTTTTAATAACTCCTATTGTGATGCCGCGTACACACGATCGTTTTTCACGTTGTTAAAAATTCAATTTTTTAAATTGGGCATTAAAAACAATCGTGTGTAGGCTCCAGAGCATTTTTAACGATGTGAAAAATGGCCTAAAAAAAGAGAACCTGCTCTATTTTTTCACTTCGTTTTTTTTAACGACGTGAAAAACGGTAGTGTGTATGCTTTTACGAGGGGAAAAAAAACGCGCATGCTCAGAATCAAGTATGAGACGGGAGCGCTCGTTCTGGTAAAACTAGCGTTTGTAATGGAGAGAGCACATTCGTCACGCTGTAACGGACTGAAAAGCACGAGGCTGAAAATCGCGAATCGTCGCTCAACAAACTTTACTAACATGACGGGCGGCGCCATTCGAACGGAACTTCCCCTTTATAGTGCCGTCGTACGTGTTGTACGTCACCGCGCTTTACTCGAGCGTTTTTTTTAATGAACGTGTGTATGCAAGACAGGCTTGAGAGGAAAACAGGAAAAATCACGTAGAGAATAATGTCGTTTTTGAAAATGACATTAAAAACGATCGTGTGTACGCGGCATTAGACTATAAACCTGCTCTCCTCCGGGTATGGGGCTTTAGCTATTGTTTTGATTTTTTCTAAAACTGGAATTGCCGGCCAGATGAGCCTGGTGAGTTATAGCTGGTATTGCATCAAGGCCTTCTGGCCTTTAATGTACAGTGTGCTTCCTTTCCACCATTATAATACATGCTGCTGTATCTTTGTAAAAAACTTCAATAAAGATTTTTCAAACCAGAAAAACTAGAAGCCTATTGGTTACTATGCACGGCTGCACCCGATTCTGTGTGCACCAGTTTTAGTATCTCTTCCTCACTGTCTTTATGATATTTAAAAGAAAAACAAAAATGGAAGGTGCGCACACCTAGTGCATTACCAGAGATAATTTAGGAATACATTTTTTTCGTATAAAAAAGTGTTTTGTCATTCCTGCTTGAACCTCATACAGAGCATCGTCTCGTATTTGGGGGAGAATTATTCTTTTGGGTCTTGTTCACCTGACTGGAGTGTCGGTAGCTGCCTTGGTGTTCAGGAATGGAATATCATAAGCGGCATTAACCCCTCTCATACTTGGGGTGTCGTTACATTGGTGGCAAGCAGCAGGTTGATTCCCACAGCCAGAAGGACAGCTACAAGAGGACACAGGACAATGGAAGCACAGTATGAACGGCTAAAGCTCTCTTCCCTCAAGGACTTACTGGAGAACCGGGGCAGACCGGCCAACAACCGTAAGAAGAGGGATATTATCACAGAACTAGTCGAAATGGATAGAGCCGAAAGACCCAACATAACCGAAAGGCCCAGCGTAACAGACAGGACACTCGAAGAGGCAAGTTTTGATCGGGCTGTTAAACTAAGACTGGCACATTATGGTCCTAACCTTCCAGCGGAGATCATAGCCCTAGTTATAGCGGCTGTGGACGCAACTTGACTACATCAAAAAGGTGCTGCAGCAGCAGACGTCACAGCAGCACCAACTGAAAGGAGAGGAGAGGTACAGATACCAGCCACCATAAAAGAGGAATTCAGAAGGAGGTTGCAAGAGATGCAGATACAGCATAGAGGACCAGTATCAGAGGAGGTCCTGCTGGGATGGTCCGATTCGATCCGCTGCGAACTCTGGAAGAAAGCGCTAGCGCTCGAGCAGCAACACCAGGGAAAGGTTCTCCCCTCCATCTATGTAAGGTACTGGTCACAGTATGATGTATGAATGCTGTTATTGGGGGAACAACCGAAGCAGGAGTGGACAGCTGAGTTAAGCAGGCTGATCTGGGCAGAGATGCGGTTGGACGAGAGCTACAGAGCCCTCCGGTGGTATGTAGCCCAAGAGTGCCCGTGGTCAGTGGATGACAGACAGCCCCATGGAAGGCTTTGACTATGATGGCCTGGGATTGTTGTATTGGAGGATGTCCAGGGACCCTGACTTTGGGGGTAATCGGGAGTGGCGTTTGGAGGAAATAATGGAGCACAGAGAGTGAAGACTGAATGTCTCAGAAGGGCACTGGGCAGAGGAAGATTTGGAGTTTCTGGCCGTTCAGGAATGGGAGCTGGAGATCGCCTACAGACAGCTGCTAGACTCTGCTCAGCAGCAGGGCTGGGCTCCCTTTGCCTGGGACTATCAGGAAATACCAGTTGACAACTCTGAAATCCTGACTGAAGAATCGGCAGTGGAAAATATGGAGATTGCCACCCCCAAAGCTGAAGTGCTGACCGACCTTGATGATCCTGTTTCTGCTTGGGATGATATTGGATGGAGGAATGTACCTGTCCAGCAGCAAGGGGAGAGATGTAACAGGAGGGCCCGTGAAACCCAGAATCTCTTAGAAAGTATGAGATACCCTTGCTTCAGCTCCCAATGCACCTCTTATGTCTAAATCATCCTGTGTCTCCAATAGGGGCATAGGGTGACGGAGAAAAATATCTTGGACCTTAAGAATATGTCTTGGATTGCTTTAAAATGGGACAGTAATATTCATTAACAATATCTCTTAAGAAATATGGCTTAACGATGTTAATGTCATCATCCCAGCCACCTGTCTGTTGTAATGCAAATGGTTCTAGGATAGCTTCTAAGGGTCTTTTCATTGTGGCTTGTGGTTATTAACTCTGCTATTGGGGGAGGGAGTTCTGTGTGTTAATGTTGATTGTGTCTTCTGAGCTACAAGGCGGCATGTCTAGCCTAAATGTCTCTGAGCCAGACTGCTTAAAAGGATTAGGTAATTAGCATGTTAATTAGGTCTGGTCACAGGTGTATTTTCAGAGAAATATGATGCACCTCCACTTTTAACTGTGTATAAAACTTGTGGTCTTTTCAATAAAGATTGTCATTCCTGCTGGAACCTCATACAGAGTGTTGTCTCGTATTTGGGGGAGAATTATTCTTTTGGGTCTTGTTCGCCTGACTGGAGTGTCGGTAGCTGCATTGATGTTCGGGAATGTAATATCATAAACGGCGTTAACACCTCTCATACTTGGGGTGTCGTTACAGTATGTTTGGGCCAGCTTGATCCAAATCCGTACGTATCTCACCTTTTGGCTTTCATTACAAAAACAATTTTTAAGGGATTGATTGGTTCATCCTTTGTAACATGTTACATCCATATATATATAGAATGTAACATATTACTGTGCTCCACCAATTTGCAAACCCCCTCCCCCAATGTTAGGGATTCTCTCCCTGTACCCACTGTCACAATATAAAAACAGCATGGCCATACGGGCTCTACCCACAAAACCGAGTCAATCACACTGTGAATTCATTCATTGATCTGTGAATGAAGGAACAAGTACCATCTTCTGCCACAGTAGATAGCTTGTAGTTCTCAATAAACTCCCAGGGTATTGATGAGCGCTCTTGTAGTTACGGGAAGTATCGGCAGACAGCTAGACAAAGGGGGTTATTTACTAAAGGCAAATCCACTTTACACTACAAGTGCAAACTACAAGTGCAAAGTGCACTTGAAATTGCACTGAAAGTGCACTTGGAAGTGCAGTCGCTGTAGATCCGAGGGGGACATGCAAGGAAAATAAAAAACAGCATTTTAGCTTGCACATGATTGGATAATAAAATCAGCAGAGCTTCCCCTCATTTCAGATCTACCCCTCAGATTCACAGCGACTGCGCTTCCAAGTGCACTTGAAGTGCAAAGTAGATTTGCCTTTCATAAATAACCCCCAAAGTTTCTATAGGAGCATGACATTGCACCCACGATCTGCTGATGCAGTTACAATGCTTTACAAGCTGCAGTGTAAAAAAATAAAATAAAAAAAATTATAAATAATAAATGCACTTCTTTTTACCTGAAAAATCATGTGCATTTATTATGTTTACAAAAGGTGAACTTTTACTTTAAAGAGGAAGTAAACCCCAATGGGTTTTACTTCCTCTATGTGTCCCTGCAAAGGTAAAGCATAATGGGCTACTATGCATCGCATAGTAGCCCATTATGTGACACTTACCTGCAGGAGCAGCCCGAAATTTCACAGTCTTCCTTCATGGCAGCGAGCATCCATTCTTCACCCCTCTTCTTCCGGGGGCCGCGAACTCCGGCTCTGTGACTGGCCGGAGTCGCATGTGTGCGGTAGCCACCTTTAACGGCATGGCCCCGGCTTGAAATGGCACATCGTTGAAGGCGTCGCTCTGGGAATCTGAAAATATCTCTGAGACGGTGTAGGTCTCGGAGATATTGCAAGCACCTACAGATAAGCCTTAATCTAGGCTTACCTGTAAGTGTAACTTGTCCCAAAGGGTTTACAACAACTTTAAGTATTCAGGTAGCAAAATACCAGACAGCCTTAAAAAAAAAACCTGAGGATACAATTGCTGATTCAATCAAGATATATATAAAACCGCTTCCACTGAATGGGTGATTATTCATCTTGTTATTTAGTGAATAAACATGTTTTCATTTGTTTTCATTGACTGTTTCTGTATTGAATCTGTGAGAATTAGACACTATAATAGAGTCGGGTACTATAACCCTTGGTGTGTTATTTTATTATTCAATGCTTCGCAACTGCATGCTTGCTCATTATACAGGAAAGAAAAAAACAGGTATAAATAGCAGAGGAGGGAATCAATTAGGTTAGGGTTTAAATGACTACACCAAAACCTAAATACCTTTGGACTTGGCAACTGTCTTTTCAACAAGCAGCTCAAGAAAATGATAAAAATTTGATAAAATTTAGGATAAAGTAGAACTCACATTCAAAAACTGGAAACCCACAAGCTTACAATAACTTACCTTTCAAACTCTTCTGTGGAAAGAAAAAAACGTGCCTTTAGTTTCCCATCAGCCTGGTGTGTCCACCAAAATTTGTTCACTGCTTTCTTGTGTTCTGGACTGTGAAACATGGAAAAAAATATATGTATATATTTATATATTTTTCTCACTATTTTCTAGTACAGTATTTTTATTGAGGCAAATAGACAGGTACATCCATAGAAATCCCACGCTAGGGATACAAACAGTAAGCACCATCAAGAGCCATAGAGAGCTACAAACAGAATGTGCTCATAGGTGTGTTATAGCAAACTAGAATGTTCTCGCGATCAAGGCCAGGGGACAACACAGGGTGCCTGTGCCCTCAGGTCCAGGGAATGGGTACAGGGGGTGGACTAGTCCACAAAAAAAAAAAATAAAAAAAAAAAAAAGGGAAGAGAAGAAAGGAGAGGCAAGAGGAAAGAGAGATCCCCCAGACTGTGGAATGGATGACATCATGTAGGAAGGCAGGCCCAAGCTGGACTGATGCAGAGTTGGAAAAGCATAGGACCACAATGGGGACCACACCTTAAGAAATTTAGCGTAAGAATCGTGGAGGATACTGGTCAGCTTCTCCTTGATCATGAGGGTCATTAGGATGCTCCTCACCTCTGCAAATGAGACAGCAGATTTTTTCCAGGCCCTGGCAATCACATGCTTGGCAGAAATTAATAGGTAGGTGGCCAATTTCTGTTGGGAGGAGAACAGGCCCAGGATCGGACAGTGAAGCAGTGCTAATTTGGCATCCTTGCAGATATGATTTGGCAATATGGGCCAGGACACAGTACCAGCGAAAGAGCACTTGTCTATGCTGGACCAGGCTTTGTTCTAATCTGCTAGGTCAATAGGGGACAGGTCTTGTTCCCATTTGGGCATGTTGGAGGGTGAGACTGAGGCACCACTAGAATGGAAGGAGGAATATAGCATAGAAATGGTGCCAGGGGCACCTGGGGAGTGAAAGCACATATGTTCAAAGGCCGTTTTCTGGTACAGGAAGGTGTCGTGGCACCTAAGAGAGCTTATCCAGTGTCACACTGCGCAGCGCTAAATCACAGGCAGTGAGACATTTCCCGGTCCGCAGCTGCACAGATCGGGAAAGATCTCACTTCTCACTGCCTGCGATTAGCGCTGCACAGCCTAAGCTTCCTTCTGGGCTTGGGCACGTGAAGTTGTGAACACGCCTGAGCCCATCCTTAGTAGAGAAGGTACGCGATCCAGAAAAGTGGCAAACCTGCGAGAATCCATGCACGGGCCACCACGAAAAGGCGTGGGGTTGCTAAAGTACCAGAGGGAACATAGGGTTGTGCAAAAGTGGAAGAAGGGGGAGGAAGGGCGACATGAGCTTGCCCAAGTACCAGAGTTTTGGGCTAAGTGCCATTAAGGGGCTGACAAAAAGGGGGGGGCGCATTTTGGGCAGAAGCCATAGTAGAGCAGAAACTGGTACCGGTGTGCAATAAGGAATTTCCAGAAGGATCCAAAGAGGGATGTCCATCGTAGCCTGGAACATGGCGAGCGGAGAAATTTGTGCCGCCAAATAATACTTTGCGATATTCAGAGCGCCTAGTCCCCCTCGCAATCTATGGGTATACAGAGTGAAACGGGGAACTCTGGAGCATTTGTTGGCCCAAATGAAGAACAGAAGTCTGTCCTGGAGCAAGCGTAGATAGAACACAGGGACTCGGACTGGTAACGTTTGGAAAAAGTATAGCATCTTTGGAAGAATGGTCATCTTGATCTCGTGATAACGGGCGATCCATGATAACGTAGGGAAGTGCCAAGAAGACATGAGCATCATAATGGAACGAAGGAGGTAAAAGTTGGTGGCAAAAAGGGAAGAATAGGAGGGAGTCAGGAGTCAGTTTAATGCCCAAGTAATCCAGGGAAGAGCTCTCCCACCGGTATAAGAAATTTGATTGCAGTTCGGGGAGTGAGATGTCCAGAGCAGCCATTTTGTGTGGGTTGACTCGGAGCCTGGAAATGGCCACAAAACGGGTTAGGAGGGCCTAGAAATTGGGCAGAGAAACAATCGGGTTGGCAAGAGTCAGGAGGGCATCATCAGGGAACAAATTTACTTTAGAACATTCGCCCACATACAAAGTTGCATCAATGTTGGGGTCTACTCGTAGAGCAATCGCCAGGGGTTCAAGGGCAAAAATAAAGAGGACAGGGGACAACCCTGCCTCGTTGTTAAAACAGTGAATTGGATGTGACCTGACACACTATAGCACACATGGCGACCTCCATCCCTAAATTAATTTATAGAAAAGGAGAGCTGTGGGACTTTGAGTGAGGCAACCGCCATCTCAGATATAAACAGAAACATAAAATTTACAGTACATGATTTGTTCCATTGTAAAAAAAAAGTCTAGTGTACTTGTCTCAATTAAGAGCACTAAGGGGGTTAGTTACGAAAGGCAAATCCACTTTGCACTCCAAGTGCACTGCAAGTGCACTTGGAAGTGCAGTCGCTGTAGATCTGAGGGGGACATGCAAGGAAAATAAAAAACAGCATTTTAGCTTGCACATGATTGATAAAATCAGCAGAGCTTCCCCTCATTTCAGATCTTCCCTTCAGATCTAAAGCGACTGCAAGTGCACTAGTAGTGCAAAGTGGATTTGCCTTTAGTAAATCCACCCCTAAGTGTAACTTTTGTCTGCTGCCTCATTCCTCTGCCATCAGCATGATTTACTTCTGACAAGTTTTCCTGACATTGAGAAAAATGGTGACAGGGGGAGGGATCCCTAACAGATTGACAGCCTCAGCTCTGTTCCTGTGTGAAGGGGGTATGCCTTTTCCCTCCAATCAGCTCTCAGAGCTCTCCACACTGAGCTCTGCAAAGTGTAAATTCAGCTCTCTGCCCCATTTTCTGACAGCTCAAACAAGCTTTAAAAAATTCTGGACTTTGAACGGATGTAGAGAAGCGAACATTGCATATAAATAGGTACAACTTATGTAGGAGGATTTGTTTAATCTCTCTGTATCGCCTGATGAAAGTCCCTTCACTTGGTACAGTGCCTTGAAAAGGCATTGATACTCCTTGCAATTTTCCACATTTTGTCATGTTAGAGCCAGAAACGTAAATGTATTTTATTGGGATTTTATGTGATTGACCAAACACAAAGTGGCACATAATTGTGAAGTAGAAGGAAAATGATAAATGGTTTTCAATTTTTTTTACAAATAAATATCTGAAAAGTGTGGCGTGCATTTGTATTCATCCCCCTGCGCCAATACTTTGTAGAACCGCCAATTACAGCTGCAAGTCTTTTTTTTTTTTTTGCACACCAAGAGAGTGAAATTTTTGCCTGTTCTTTGCAAAATAGCTCAAGCTCTGTCAGACTGAATGGAGAGCGTCTGAACAGCACAGATTCTCAATTGGATTTAGGTCTGGACTTTAACTGGGCCATTCTAACACATGAATATGCTTTGATCTATCTACCATTCCATAGTAGCTCTGGCTGTATGTTTAGGGTCGTTGCCCTGCTGAAAGGTGAACCTCTACCCCAGTCCTAAGTCTTTTTCTTCTAAGATTGCCCTGTATTTGGCTCCATTGATCTTCCCAACTCTGACCAGCTTCCCTGTCCCTGCTGAAGAAAAGCATCCCCACAACATGATGCTGCCACCACAAGGTTTTACCGTGGAGATGGCGTGTTCAGGGTGATATGCAGTGTTAGTTTTCCGCCATACATAGTGTTTTGCTTTTAGGCCAAAAAGTTAAATTTTGGTCTCATCTGACCAGAGCACCTTCTTCCACATATTTGCTGTGTCTCCCACATGGCTTCTCGCAAACTGCAAATGGGACTTCTTATGGCTTTCGTTTTAACAATGGCTTCTTGTCACTCTACCTTCAAGGCCAGATTTGTGGAGTGCACGATTCTCCTATCTGAGCTGTGGATTTCTGCAGCTCCTCTAGAGTTACCATGGGCCTCTTGGCTGCTTCTCTGATTAATGCCCAGCCTGTCAGTTTAGGTGGATGGCCATATCTTGGTAGGTTTGCAGTACTCTTTCCATTTTCAGATGATGGATTGAACAGTGCTACGTGAGATGTTCAAAGCTTGGGATATTTTTTTACAGCATAACCCTGCTTTAAACTTCTTCACAACTTTATCCCTGACCTGTCTGATGTGTCCCTTGGCCTTCAGGATGCTGTTCGTTCACTAAGGCTCTCTAACAAACCTCTGAGAGCTTCACAGAACAGCTGTATTTATACTGAAATTAAATTACACACAGGTTAACTCTATTTGATAATTGGGCGACTTCTAAAGGCAACTGGTTCCACTAGATTTAAGTTAGGAGTATTAGAGTAAAGTAAGCTGAATACAAATGCACACCACACTTTTCAGATATTTATTTGTAAAAAAAAAAAAAAAAAAAAAAAAAAAAAAAGGAAAACCATTGATCATTTTCTTTCCACTTCACAATTATGTGCCAATTTGTGTTGGTCCATCACATAAAATCCCAATAAAATACATTTAAGTTTTTGGCTGTAACATGACAAAATGTGGGAAACTTCAAGGGGTATGAATACGCTTTCAAGGCACTGTATGTGTAAGGGTTTACCAACCACTTTACCTGCAATGTAAACACCCTTTTCCCTCCCAAGTTTTTCTTTGCACTCAGATAACTGCAAAGTTTCATCTTCTCAGTGTAATTGTGCAAGCCGAAAGCAGGGCTGAATCACATACTGCAGTGATAACACCCTCTGATTTCCACATGGAACTTTGCATTCATGTGATCAGAGAGAAAAACATAGAGGGGGGGGGGGGGGGGTATTTACATTGCACATTGCAAATTATGCTAAAATGGAGAGGCATCATTTTAAAGTAGGTTTATTGTTCAGGCTTTCCATTCACTTAAATTATTTTTTTTTTGCTTTTAAAGTGATTGTAAAGGTTCAAAATAAAAAAAATAACAAACATGTCATACTTACCTCCGCTGTGCAGCTAGTTTTGCAGAGTGACCCCGAATATTGACTTCTGGGGTCTCTCGGCTCCTCCCCGCATCAGATAACCCCCTCTGGGAAGCGCTTTCCCAAGGGGGTTACCTTGCGGGCGCGCGCCCGAGTCCAGCATTTGCGTCCATAGACACAAATGCTGCACTCGGCCCCGCCCCCCGCATCATTGGATTTGATTGACAGCAGCGGGAGCCAATGGCTGCGCTGCTATCAATCTATCCAATGAAGAGCCAAAAAGACAGGGCCAAGATTAAGCGTGTTCTCAGGACTTTCGAGGGCTTAAGTAAACGGGGGGCTGGGGGGCCAGGAATTATAGGATGTTTTTTCCCCTAAATGCATAGACTGCATTAAGGTGAAAAAATTGGAAGCTTTACAACCCCTTTTATTTATTTTTTCCTCAGGTTATCCACTAAAAACACTCAACACGTGTCCTGTATTTCCAGTGGTGCTCTGTAGAGCTCCACAGCTCATGCCATGTCACCAACATCTTCTCAAATGACGTTGGGAGCTGGTGGTCTCTTCCAGGTTCTTGCAGATGGTCTTCTAATGGCTTTCATTTGATGTGGCGTGTCATCATGGGTCTGCCTGCGAGAACCGGCTGGCTCCATGGCGACACGCAGCAGTGCATGTGTTGTAGTGTACCGAGTCCTCCTGGGATGCATTACATGAGTGCCAGCACTTTTCTTCTCTTGCTCCTTTGAGTGCCGCCTTAGCAGGCCATGTGACGTAGGTGTCCCTGATACAGCTCCGGTAAGTCGCGCCCCTCCCTCCTCACAGGAGTTTGACTAACAGCAGCAGGAGGCTATAGCTCCTGCTGGCCTTAATGTCTCCTGGGAGACTTGGAAGTTTGTGAAGGTGTTGCTGGAGTTGGAGAAAGGGCTGGATCGGTGAGAGAAGTCAAGCAAGTGTTTTGGTATGGAAGTCGGTAGGAAAAAGAAGGTTTTGTTGTTTTTACACCTTTGTGTATTCCCTGCATTAACCACTTGAGCTCCAGAAGATTTTACCTCCTTCATAACCAAGTAATTTTTTGCTATTCAACACTGCGCTACTTTGAAGTAGAAGTAAACTCGCCCAATACAATTTTCCCCATTTAAATAATCAGCACATACGCTATCAATTGCTGTCTCTAGGTCTCTTCTAATCTGCTTACTTTTCCTGCAATCTGTTGCTGTTCAGCTCTATGAAGTCATTGGCGCATGCGCAGAATGTCCCATTTACGGCACGCTTATCGCGCCGTTAGTCCTTTCAGTAACATGCTGTAGCTCCGTCATGTCCTTTCTGCAATCCCGTGAGAGTACAGAACCGTTCAGAGTTTCCCGTTTACACCCCCTGCAACATCACAGGGGGTGCAACCATTCGTGCATAGCACAGGACAGGAGCAAGGAGGACACCTGACAGGGTTGCCACGGTAATCCGGAATGAAAACAAGGCTTGGCTAAAATCTCACTGGGCATGTGCGAGATTATGGCAGGGGGGAACAAAAAGGGCGGAAGCCGACACCGCTGCTGCCTCGGAAGACCATACACAAGATGGCACTGGCTTCAGACATGAAGGAAGAAAATTTAAAAAAACACCAAATAACGTAAGAAACATCTGAAGGGATCACCAATTAGGCAGAATGGAATGGAAAGCTTTATTATACAGGCTGAATTGAGAAGGAGATTACTACTTTTCTTTTGGTGGTATTTGATCACCACTGGGTTTTTTATTTATTTTTATTTATTTTTTTTTTGAGAAAAAAGTTTTTTATTGAACAATTTACATTTGGAACATAATTCTGCAAGTTACAAGGCAATACTGGAGAAATGCATAAAACAAGAAATGTGGCTTATACATATATAGGCACAGTAGATCAAAAAACTTGTTCAGATTGAACACTGGATTCAGTGACTATCAATAAGTGGAAAACCCTATGTCCACGCTATTCATGGAATTGCACGCTAGAAGGATGTATAGCATTACGGACCATCAGTGCATGTGTCTGCGGACTCAAGCCATCGATCCCAGATTTTGTAGTACTTATCTGGACAACCTCTGTTGATGTATATGAACTTTTTGTAGGGAAGAGTGTTATTTATATCTAGTTTCCAATCGTTGAAGCTGGGGGGAGTGGGTCTCATCCACTGTCTGGCTATAATTTTTCTAGCATTAAACAATGTTTCATGCAAGAATGTTTTAGTGAATTTGTCCATCTCAGAGTCGGGGAATATCCCCAGTAAGCATTGTTTGGGGTCCAGGGTCAATGGGGATCCCATGTCATCATGGAGGAAGTCAACAATCTGCTTCCACAGACCCTGAAGGACCGTGCACGCCCAGAGTAGATGGAAGAATGTGCCCGTCGTTTGGTTACACATTGTGCACAAGGTAGAAAACTGTCGTCTAAAGCGGGCGATTCTTAGGGGGGTGAGATACGCTCGGTGCACCACGTATAACTGGGTCAGCCTGTCAGAGAGCTTGGGGGATACAGTCTTGCACGAGTCTAGTGCTTCACTCCACTCCTCATCCTCCAGTGGGCCCACCTCTCTTTCCCATCTTGGTTTAAGGCTGTAAGCTAGCGTGGTAGATGATGGGGTGAGAAGCATGACATAAAAATCAGAGATCAGCTTTCGCGGGTCCACACCCTTAACCACTGCCATAATAACATTGGGCGTAGATTGTGGCAAAGGCTGGGGAAACTGAGCTTGGGCTGCGTGACGCAGCTGGAAGAATCTAAAAAGCATAGAATTGGGCAGCAGGAACTCATTTTGGAGGTCCTCAAAGTTTTTAAGTGTGCCATCGGAAATTATGTGGTGCAAATAATATATTCCATATTCGCACCATATCTCTGTGTCAGGGATCAAGAGAAACTCTGAGAGTAGTCTATTGTGCCATAAGGGGGTATAATTGTTGTGTTTAGGGGTCGTTAATGTTTTAGTGGTGATGTCCCATACGCGCCTATATTGGTATAATAGGGACCCACGGTCTCTATTGGAGTTATTCCCACTATGTCCCACTGCAATTGCAGTGAGTGGGTCAGTGGTCAGTTGTGCCCACCGTGGACAGAGGAGGGTGAGGAATCTGAGTCTGTCGGTTTTATCTATGTGGTATAGTTGAGACAGTTGGGACGCAAGGTAATAAAGATTTAAGTCAGGGAGGGCTGTTCCACCTAGGTCAGTAGGGTTCTTAAGGACTCTCCAGGCCAGCTTGTGTCTGTTGTTACCCCAAATAAATGTCTTGAGTATGGCCTCCATTGACTTGAAAAATTTCAAGGGTAAGTATACGGGTGTGTGCCAGAGTATATACAATATTTTAGGAAATAATATCATTTTAACAATGTTAATACGGCCCCACACGCCGAGCGGCAGTCTCGCCCATACCTGGGTTCTAGACTTGATGAGATCGAAAAGGGGTTCTATGTTCAGGGATATATAGTCAGCCGGTGTTCTATTCACCAATACTCCAAGATATTTGATAGTGTTCACTCGCTGGAGTGGTAACTGTGCCTGTAGCTTGGGAGAGGGGAAACTATCCATAGGCAGTATTTGAGATTTCTCCCAATTAATTTTAAGGCCAGAGAACTGACCAAAGTGTTCAATTGTATGCAACGCCTTCCGAAGCGATGTGGCAGAGTCGGCCAGGTATAGTAGCGTGTCGTCTGCGTATAAGCTAATTTTTTCAGTCAGGGAACCAAGGCAGAGACCCTGAATCTCGGGGTCCTCTCTAATGGAGATTGCAAGGGGCTCCGCCGCCAAGGCATAGAGGAGCGGAGACAGTGGGCAGCCCTGTCTAGTGCCCCTGGATAAGTCAAATGTCTGGGAGGCCCTCCCGTTGGCCACTACTTTACCCCTGGGTGCCAGATATAATAATTGAACCCACTTAATAAATTTAGGTCCAAAAC
Source organism: Rana muscosa (assembly GCA_029206835.1). Lineage (NCBI taxonomy): Eukaryota > Metazoa > Chordata > Amphibia > Anura > Ranidae > Rana > Rana muscosa. Next base: position 141,076,554 of record CM055124.1, on the reverse strand, counting down.
CAAAGCCACGGAGGCATCCCCAAAGGTACCGCCACTCCACTGAGTCAAAGGCCTTGGCAGTATCCAAAGCCACCACCACCCGGGACCCAACATTAGTATGTGTCGCTTGTAAGTTAATATACAATTTTCTGAGGTTGAAGGAGGTGTTACGCCCCGGCATAAATCCAGCTTGGTCAGCATGGATCAGGGTTAGAATCACTTGGTTAAGGCGTAGGGCAAGTACTTTAGCCAGAATCTTTATGTCTACCTGGAGTAGCGATATTGGTCTATAAGATTCCGGGAGGCCTGGGTCCTTGCCTGGCTTAGGTATGAGGATAATTACCGCCTCGCCCATCGATGGGGGTAAGGTGAAATTGTCAAATAGATGGTTGAAGAGGGACAATAACTTGGGGGCAAGTATCTCGATGTATTGGGCGTAAAATTCTATGGGCAACCCATCTGAACCCGGGGCCTTGGATCTGGCGAAGCTCCCAATCGCTGTGGTTATTTCGTCGAGTGTAAGAGGTGCGTCTAGCATAGCCATTTGGGCATCGTCCAACTGTGGAAAGATGATTTCCGCCAGTAGATCTTCCAATTGAGAGTCAGTGGTAGAAACCTGGGACGTATATAGTTGAGAAAAGAAGTCCCTAAATTCAGAAGTGACAGCCTGGGGTTCCGTAATCTTTTCCCCATTAGGACCAGTGAGGGAAATGACAGTAGGGGGTCTATCCTCACTATGTGCCAAGTAGGCCAACAGTTTACCCGCTCTCTCCCCATGTTCATACAATTTTTGTCTGGCAAAGAAAAGTTTTTTCCTGGCCGTCTCGTGTTGTAGCTGATTAACCACCCTGGTTTGTAACCTGAGTCGGGCAGCTCCATCAGGAGAGGGGTTCGACATGTACCCCTGTTCAGAGGAGGACAGATCCCGCATTGCCCCGTCCAGCATGGCTGATGAATTAGCCTTCAGCCTGTTGATAAAGGAGGTCAGAGTCAGACGTGCATGCAGTTTGAAGGCTTCCCATACTACGTCTGGGGATGCAGATCCGTCATTCTCTAAAAAGTAAGTTCTCCAACTGTTACCAAGCTCGTCATCCTCCGACAACAGGGTGAGCCAAAACGGATTCAGGCGCCACGTACGGGGCGGTTTGTTTAATGGGATGGAGAGGCTAATGAAATATGGGCTATGGTCTGAAAGTAATCTGGGGGCAAATTCAGCTCCCAGTAATCTTGGGGCAAGGGTACTAGAAATGAATATAAAATCTATACGGGACATGGTGTTATGGGTAGTTGAGAAACAGGAGTAAGCTCGAGTGAGCGGGAATTTAAAACGCCAGGTGTCAGTGAGATTAAAGGAAGAGATAAGTCGGGAGAATCTAGTGTGGGTTGGAGCTGTAGTAGATAATGGCGAGGGCGACAGTTTGCCTAATGTAGGGTTCAACGTAGCGTTAAAATCCCCCAGCCACACCGCCTGAATCGAAGGATGACGAGTCATATATAGCAAGCCCTCTGTGACTATAGTAGAATTAAATGGTGGAGGTACATAGAATACCATCAGTAGGAAAGGTTCACCATACAATTTAACCGAAAGAAAGACATAGCGCCCCTGTGGGTCAGACTGAACATCACACAGCTCAAAATGTACCGTCTTGGCAATCAAAACTGAGACTCCGCGGGCGTGGGATGAGTGGGATGAATGATATGCCCACCCAATCCATGGCCGGCGGAGTGCCATCTGGAGCCGACCCTCAACGTGTGTCTCCACTAACACCACAATGTCGGCTCGTTGTTTTTTGAGAAATGAGAAAACTGCAGATCTCTTTACCTTGTCCCCAAGCCCACGCACATTCCAAGTGAGCAGTTTTATCGATGCCATAATTCAAACATTAAAACATATCGTGGGACAGTAGCATTACATGAATACAAGGTTTGCCATCTATGCAGTATCAATGTTAGCATGCACTTCGTTGTATTGCAGTCCATCAAGAAAAAACGAACCTCCCCCTCCCCCCTCCCCACCCTGCATCTTCCCCAACTGATGCGGGTATGTTCCCAAAACCAAAAGAAAGTAACAACCGGTAGCAGATAAAACCAAAATATCTTGCTGTTACGTAAAAGATCTGCAGCGATCTCCTCACATGGGAGGTGTGGAAGATCCAATGCCCGCAAATAAAGAGCAACAGGCTCTTCTTGTACTGTGAACCAGAAGTACAGTGCGGGGTCGGTGGTATAGAAAGTTCTGCAGTCACATAATAAAGAGATGCGTGTTCCGGTTGCTGGGGGGCGAAAATTCGCTGTGTTAGGCATGTGGAGTGTAGGACTGATTGTGCTCCGCAATTACAGTCTCCAGGGTAGTTACATGGATCAACCAGTCAGTGGGGGCCCTAAGTATGGGAGACCCCCTCTGCAGGTTACAATTGAAAGAGGATTATAGCAGGGGAAGGCAAAAGGGGGTCCCAGGGGTAAGGAGCAATAGGGTATGCGCCGCGGGCAGTAAAGGGGAGACAAAAAAAAAAAAAAGGGGGGTAACATACCAGGATTTGCAGACTCCCGCTGCGGCGTATAATGTGCTGGTGATGATGACAGGCAATCAATAGTGCTGATGAACATGCTCGGTCAGGTCACTCCGCCGCCCCTCTGGCGGGCCCCGGACGCTCCAACCAGGCAATGACTTCCTGAGGATCCTCAAAAAAGAACACACGGCCGTCCCTTTCGACTCTAAGACGAGCTGGAAATAGCATAGAGTATTTAAGATGTTGTATCCGGAGCCTCCTCTTCGCCTCCATGAAGCCTTGGCGGCGGCGCTGCACCTCGGCAGAAAAGTCGGGGAAGATAGCGATCTTGGAGTTTCCAAGGTGGATGTTACCTTTTTCCCTGGCCATGCGCAGCGCCGCATCTCTATCTTTGTAATTCAAGAATTTTGCTATAAACGTGCGGGGGGGAGCCCCCTGAGGAGGAGATCTGGCAGGCATACGATGAGCCCTCTCCACCGCCAGGGTGGGGGAGAAGGCCTCGCGGCCATAGGTGTCAACAAGGAGTTTCTCCAAGAAGGTGGTAGGATCTTTGCCCTCAGCTCCCTCGGGGAGCCCGATGAAACGGAGGTTGCACCTCCGGAGCCTATTTTCCATATCATCTTGCTTGCTTAGAATCTGATTGATTTGGAGCTGCATTCGATCGGAGCTGACTTGGAGCGGCGTAACGGTGTCCTCCACCTCTCCAATGCGGGTTTCGGCAGTCGTGACACGCTCACGAAGTTTCTGGAAGTCTTGTCGCATGAGTGAAAGGTCCACCTTGACCCCCTCTATTTGCGCCGTCAGGGACGTCCGGCAGTATGTGATCGCCTCGAGCAGTTTAGCTGTGTCGCCTCCCGTAGCGTCCTGCTCACCGCCTGCGGCACCGCCATCTCTTTCCTCCTCCTGGCGGCGGTACTGGTCCAATTTCGCCAGGGTGGCCTTTGGCGTTTTTGGCGGAGTCATGGCAGGTATCCGCTGTGATCCCTCCCCCCTCCAAAGCAGGCAGCTCAGTCTATACCGAATGGTAGGGAGCTGTAGGGCTGGTGGGCCAGGAAGAGTCACTAGTCAGCAGGCCGGGTGAAGAAAGATGGCCACCGACCAGCACTAGGCCGAAGCCGGGGCCTTTCCTGAACGCGGCGGCCGCGCAGTCAGAGGCTGATGTATCTGCCTCTGTGGGTGTGAGGGGTCCTCAGGGGGACTCGGTGGGCCCCTGCAGGCTGTTACCTGAGAGCAGGAGGGCCAGGAAGCAGCACAGGCGGCAGGTCGGGTGGAGCAAGATGGCCGCCGACTTCCAGGGCTAGGCCGAAGCCGCGGGCTTTCCTAAATGCGGCACCCGCGATCGGGATCGCGGCCCTGCGGAGGCCGCCGTACGAGCGGAGGATGGTGGATTTGCGGCCACGGATGTTCAGGGTCCCCAGGGGGTCCCGCTGGGCTGGTGCAGGATGACACTGAAGATCAGGATGGGCTGTACAGGAGTAATGGACGGAGCTCAAATCATGCACGTCCTACTCCATGCTATGTCAGGCCACGCCCCAGGGTTTTTTATTTTTAATTATAAAACAAAACAAAACAAAAAAAAAAAATGTTTATGTCAATAGTAAATCATATATCCCTGTATGTTGTGATCATTAAGATGTCCATATAATATATATATTTTTTTTAAACTATCCACTTCCACTGTTTTTGGAAGAGAATTCCACATCCTTACTGCTCTCTGACAGTAAAGAACTCTCTACGCCAGGGGTCTCAAACTGGCGGCCCTCCAGCTGTTGCGAAACTACAAGTCCCATGAGGCACTGCACCGCTAACAGTTACAAGCATGACTTCCTCAGGCAAAGGCATGATGGGACTTGTAGTTCTGCAACAGCTGGAGGGCCACCAGTTTGAGACCCCTGCTCTACGCAGATTAAAAAGGTAAAACTGCTTCTCTTTCAATTTTAGTGAATGGTCTTTTTAACCCTTTCGCTGCCAGGCCCTGTGCTCCATTTTATACACTCAGGTGGCCAGACCATTTTTGCAATTTTTCCTTTGCTTTTTTATTTTTCACTTATAGCTTTCAGACTTTTTTAAAAGATCCATATATTTTCTGAAAGCACATGATCAGTAGAATAAAAAGAAGGTGCTACTGATTTTCTAGACCCCACAGTATTTGCGCAAATGTTTATCAAACCAATATATTTGCAAAAAATACACCAAAACCATTAACAGATAAAAACACAGCTAATTTTACAAAATTCCTACCAAATCCCTACTAAATATAAAAGCTTAACCTGTATGAAGTTAATAAACAAAAAAAAATGTATTTAACATTGCACCTTTTTACAAAATGGTGAAAATCGAACGTACGCAAAAATGTAAATATCCAAATTTCTCTAAAAATCTGAAGGTTTTCATTTTTCCCTTATAGATTTCAGAATTTGTGAAAGACCCCCAAAACCCATATATTTTCTAAAAGCATAGGACCAGTAAAATTAAAAAAAGGTGCTATTTATTTTTAAAGGCCCCACGATATTTGAGTAAATGTTTACCAAAGCAATATTTTTGTCGCTAAAAATACACTAAAATTTCTGCTAAATTGCGACTAAAGCATCGTTCACATGTGGCATACTAAAATGTACGCTCATGGGGGCCATGTTTACCGGCACAGGGATGCACAGGTGTTCCATGTATCCCCGTACAGGCAGTCCCATTTATGTCAATTGGGATGCAACGGCTGCACAGACATAGCTGCTGTTCCCAATCTGACATCCGTGTGGGTACAGGACCCCGAACGTAGACAGTTTGAGCTCAGGGACATGCATGCGGACCTACATGGATGTAAATTTGGGAGCAACGACTCTGTTCGTGCAGTTGCTACATCCCAAATTACATCAATGGGACTGCCTGCACAGAACACCTGTGCATCCCTGTAAAGGTACGCTGTGTATGACCTGTGTGAACAAGGCCTTAGGCCCCTTTCACACAACATCCCGATCGGATCTGCCTGACCGTTTTTTAGGCGGGCCCAAATGGACCACCCATTGTTCTCTATAGAGAGGCTGATGTAAATGGACATGTGTCCGTTTACACCCGCCTGCATCCGATCCAGTCCAGTCTGCTAAAGACAGATGGATGGGAATCCCATTCCCCATCCACCTAGCAGATTGGATCAGATGGTATCCGATGGAACTGGACAGGCGGTCCTTTCCCATCCGACTGCCCCATAGAGAATAGCGGGCTCTGTCCTTGTCCGCTCTGCATCAGCGGAGCGGACGGGGACCTGTCATCCGCCTGCTCAGCGGGGATCAGCAGGTAGATCCCCCGATGAGCAGGTGGATCTGCTTGACAAAGTCCGCTCCACGTGAAAGGGGTCTTACCAGGAGCGGCCGGTCCATTAGGGGCGCTGTGGTGCCACCTACCCCTGCAGGGTGCCGGACTAATACGTTTGTATGAGTTTTTTTTCCAAGCCACAGGTTTAGAGCCTTATGCCCCATACACACGATCGTTTTTCATGCCGTTAAAAATGCCATTAAAAAAAATGGCCATTAAAAATGATCGTGTGTATGCTCCAGAGCATTTTTAACGATGTGAAAAACGGCCATTAAAAATTTCGAACATGCTCTCTTTTTTCACGTCGTTTTTCATGTCGTTTTTTTTAACGACGTGAAAAACGATAGTGTGTATGCTTTAACGACGTGAAAAAAAACGCGCATGCTCAGAATCAAGTATGAGACAGGAGCGCTCGTTCTGGTAAAACTAGCGTTCGTAATGGAGATAGCACATTCGTCACGCAGTCATGGACTGAAAAGCACGAGACTGAAAAGAGCGAATCGTCGCTCAACAAACTTTACTAACATGAAGGGTGGCGCCATTCGAACGGAACTTCCCCTTTATAGTGCCGTCGTACGTGTTGTACGTCACTGCGCTTTGCTTGATCGTTTTTTTAAATGATCGTGTGTACGCAAGACAGGCTTGAGAGGAAACATGAAAAAAAACAACGTGAAAAACGGCAAGAAAAAAAATGGCAAGAAAAACGATCGTGTGTATGGGGCATAAGGCTCCAATTGGCTTGAAAAAGGTTGGGCTCGAGGCGCAGAGCATTGCACCTTGAACCCAACCACTTGTGACAATAGCGAATTAATATTCGCTATTGTCTTTCGGCTTCTCCCAAGGAAGCCGAGAAGGGGTGAGTGCGGGGAGAGATCATCACCGTGGAAGGGTTTGTGTTTTTTTTTTGGGGCGAAATATCAAAGGTCTAAACAGACCCCCATATCTCTTTTTTTGAGACAGAGAAAGTCTCTGCAGCACTTTACTTGAATGAATAAGGAATCTGTATAGAGATTCCCCATTCATAAAATTACAGTCTAATACATAGTAACAATCACGGTTACTATGTATCAGCTGTCAGTGGGAAGTCTAGGAGCGATCTGTGGTACTACAAGGGGGAGCTTGGTAAACATGTTTCACCCCCACCGCGCTCCCCAGCCTGACAGACCGCAGAGATCAGTGCAGGGAGAGGAGAAGCTGCAAGCGGCGGGAGGGGAAGGAGGGACGCTGCTCAAATCGGCCATGGATCGGAGGGTGCTGGGGCAGTATAGGGGGTGATCTGAGTGATGGGGGGCACACATCTGGATCCTCCCAAGCCCCATACAGCACCTGAAGCCGGTGGGAGTGGAAGAGGAGGGATGATGGCTGATAGTAGCTGCAGGGGATGGGGTTTTCTGGGGGGGGGGGGTTAATCAGTGCTAGGGGAGGGAAGAAGGTGGGTGAAAGGGATAAGAAAGGAGAGTGGGAGGGGGGGGGGGAGCAGTTTTACATGGAAGTTAGTGGCGGGAGGTGAAGAGGCAGGGGACAGGGAAGCGGCGGCATGGGTGAATAAAGGGGCAGTCACATTAGGGGTTAATAACTCTGATCAGCGGGTTGCAATTCGCTGGTCAGAGTTATAGAACTGTTCAGCAGAGTCTGCTGAACAATTATGCTACAAGTTTATGGTAATTGAAGTGACCATGAGCTTATAGCAGAGGGAAAAATTAGGTCCGTACGGCCTTGGCCACCTGCAGGCAATTTTTTGTAAGTAGGAAATTTTTTTTGTATGGCCAGCATAAGTGACAGCAGGCGCATGTAGCTTTTATCACCTGCCTATGACAAGGGAGTCTGTCGTACATAATATATTACAGTTTTGTCTGAAAATCTGCAAAACAGTCTTTCATTATTTTTTTCTTTAAATAAATTACTTGATTTGAGTCTGATGATATTTACAAGATTCAATCTCTAATAGTATATACAGTATATCTCTTCTGTCTATTATTTTCAGAGTGGATTCGAGATTTTACTCCCTAACCATAATAGTTGGTTATTTATATTTACAGTACCATTGTATATAGATATTCAAGAATAAATTGCCTTTTTTTTTTAAACTTTACATATAAAATAAATTATACACCACACTTTTTTTAAGGCTATTATCCGATTAATTTGAAACAATAAATCGGACAACTAATCGATTATGAAAATAGTCGTTAGTTGCAACCCTAGATCAGAGACTTAAAAACGGGACTGTGGCAGACAATCTGACACTAACTGATGCTGGGGGGGGGGGGGGGGGGGGGACTTACTGAAACTGACATTAATGCTACTATACACTGTACTAGTGACACTGGCTGGGAAAGGGTTAACATCTAGGGCAATCAAAGGGTTAAATGTGTGCCTGTGTAATGTGTGTACAGTGTGCTGCTTTTACAAAGATCTCTCAGGTTTCTTATCCCTGCCTCCTATTGCCCCTAAAACAATAACCTGACACCTCTCACAATCCACTGCTGTCCCTGCTGGCAGCCCCGCTCTCCCCTCTTCCTGGATACACAGGCTTCACTGAGAAAAGCGGGAACCATATGCTGCTGTCAGCCAAATCCTGTGAGGATTTAGCAGGGCTGATGGACACACACAACCTGGCTCATGGGTGTGCCCGCACGAGTGCCCTCATAACAAGTAGCTTGCTATGGGGAGACTCGGAGAAGGGGGGGGGAGAGTGGTCAACGCTGATGGGGGACCAAAGGGCAGGCAAAGGACCGCAAAAGCGTTGCACAGAGGTGGTAAGTATAACATCTTTTCTATTTTAATTTTTAAAAAAACACTCCTTAGATTTTAACTGCTTGCCGACCGCACTATAGCAAAATGGCAAATAGGTAATTTTTCTCCTTCACTGATGTGCGCTGATTGGTAGCACTGATGGGCACTGTTGAGGCTGCACTGATAATCAGGACATTGGTTATCAGTGCAGATGTCCCCATTCACACTTGCCGGTGACCGGCTCTCTCCTCTTCTCACGCTGCGACAGCGAGAGGAAAGGAATGCCAGTAACCGGCAAGTGTGTTTACATTGTAATCAGCTGTGATTGGACACAGAACTGGGTAAAGAGCCAAATGACAGCAGTTCTTTACCACATGATCAGTTGTGTCCAATCACAGCTGATCACAATGTAAACACACTTGCTGGTTATTGGCATTCCTCTGTGAAAGTGTAACCGGCTAGTGTGAAAGGGGACATTTACACTCATAATTAGTGTCCCGGTTGTCAGTGCAGCCCCACCAATCAGTGCCGCCTCATCAGCGCACATCGGTGAAGGAGAAAAAATTACCTGCTTGCAAAATTTATTACAGAAACAAAGAAAAACTTTTTTTCCTCAAAAAATTTGGTTCATTTTTAGTTTGTTTACCAAACAATGAAAAAACCCCAGTGGTGATTAAATGGCACCAAAAGAAAGCTCTATTTGTGTGAAATAAAATTATAAAAATATATTTGGGTACAGTGTTGCATGACCGCGCAATTGTAATTCAAAATGTGACATCGCTGAAAACTGACCTGGGCAGGAAGGGGGTGAAAGTGCCCGGAATTGAAGTGGTTAATATCACTTTAATAGGCTTTAGAACCACTTAAAAGGGGAGTTCCAGCCTTTTTTATGTTTATTAAAAGTCAGCAGCTACAAAAAAGTGTAGCTGCTGGCTTTTAATAAACAGACACTTAACTGTTTCACTGTCCAGCGATGCTCCTCTCCCCCCTCTCCGCCGCCGCCTCCATTCTAACTGTGGGCACCCAGCCGTGACAGCTTTCGGCTTCACGGCCGGGCACTCACTGCGCATGCGCGAGTGGCGCTGCGCAATCTGAGTGGACAGGCGATCGCCTGGGACCTGTCACGTGTCCCAGGTGATTGCCTACAGGGAGGGGCCGCCTTAAGCGATATGACGAGTCGCCTAAGCAGTCCCTGGTCGGAAGGAGGAAGTGGGACAGAAAGTCCCACCCCTACTGAAGCCTCCACTCCCCCCACCCCAAAAAAATTACATACCAAATGTGGCTTGTAAGGGGGCGAGTTGTTTCAAGCGGAAGTTCCACTTTTGGGTGGAACTCCGCTTTAAAGTGGAGCTCCACCCAGTGCCACATTTGGCATCTTTTTTGACAGGTACCTGCTCCCACTTCCACCGCTCCGTGTGATGTGGCCGCGGCGAGATCACCCAGAAGTTTGGCCCCCTGCATTCACAAAGGGCAGCGCTCTTCGCACATGCGAAGTAAGGATCCGGCTGTAAAGCCTGATTTCCCTTACAAGCAATGGCGGCGGCACCCAAGAGCCAATGGGAAAATCAGCCAGGGTGCCGACATCGCAGGATCCCAGGACAGGTAGGTGTCCATATCTTAAAAGTCAGCAGCTGCAGTATTTATAGTTGATGACTTTTTTCTGAAAGAGGCCGGAGCTCCTCTTGAAATGATTGGCACAACACTGGCAGTACTGTGAATGGGCTTTTACACTAAACAAGGCCTACACCCCTCATTACACACAGAGAGCCCTGAGGGGGGTCAGTACTATACCTGCACATGTGTTCCAGCATCTCTCCGTACAGCACCGTTACACTGCCGTCACTGATGTGTCTGCCCACCTCCTCCTCACAGCAATGACACCAATACTTCTCCTCGTGTTCCCGAGGATTGAACTTCTCCACCACGGCCACCGCAATCATCCTCCGGGCCGCCTCCACCTGAGGAAAATCGAGTACAGCCCTGAGCTCCGGTACACGGAGAGCCCTTTCCCTCCTCACCTCCCGTCCCGTCCCGTTACCTTGTCGGAGAAGGCTCGGAGCAGAGCCTGCAGCCTCTCCCGGTGCCCCTTTTCATAGACATGTTTCCTCCGGCCATAGAAGACCGTCTTCCGACACACCGCACACTCATACACCACCATCATCACCGCTTCCGGGTACCGCAATTCACCTCACATGACCTGCTCCAATGTTTGGTCACATGACCTGCTCCAATGTTTGGTCACATGACACGCTAGCCTCTTGCAGATTGGTCGTAGTTGGCTAATGGCTATGAATGAACACAGCAGTGGAAGAGGAGTGTGGGGAATTCATACAGGGGGTCCTACACACCTTTTAGAATTTCTTTGGGGCTCAGCATCAGAAGTGTCAGTTCTTCATGTACCCCAGAGAGTTTGTGGGTTCTGTAATGAGGGTCACTCAGAGCGTGCTTCCTGGCCACTGAAAGAGGCAAACGTTTTGTTTTTGTTTTTTTATACCTTCTTATACATTCTCTGCATTAAAGCGGAGTTCCACCCACTTTTTAACTTTATCTTATTTAATATATCATTGGCAATAATTTCTTAATTGATCTTCATTTATTTATTTATTTTTCCTCGTCAGCTTACCATGTTTGTAACAGGGGCGGATCCAGAGTCTTTTCTCGGGAGGGGCACTGCCAAAAAATGATTTTTTTGTGGGAAATTTATCGGGGAAATGGTTGGTGTTGGCGCTTCAATCATCCCGGCACCATGGTTGTTATGGTGTCAGGATGATTGAAGCGCATTATTTCTATTATTACATTGTAATATGAAATTAAATAGTTCAATGCAGAATCAGTGGGAGCCCCGAGTGTGTCACTTGCCACCGTCGCCTGCAATTAGTGGGAGCCCTGAGCGTGTCACTTGCCACATGTTGTGGATTGTCACTTGCCACGTCACCTGCCACATCTTGTGGATTGTCACTTCCCACATCACCTGCCACACCTTGCGGATGGTCACTTGCCACGTCACCTGCCACACCTTGCTGATTGTCACTTGCCTGCCACCAGATGCAGATTGTCATTTGCCACGTCACCTGACACAATTTGCGGATTGTCACTTGCCACGTCGCCTGCCACACCTTGCGGATTGTCACTAACTTGCCTGCTAAGGTGTAGTTTTGGTTGTCTCTTGCTGTGTCCCAGACTCCCAGAGTCAGGCAGCAGAGAGATAATGTAATCTCTCTGCTGCCTGCACAGTGAGGGCAGAAGTCACTGCAGGAATGCAGGGCAGGCACGGGCGGTGAGAGATGATCTCATCTCTCTGCTCCCCCGCTCCCGGCTAGCTGATTGGCCAGCTGCCACACTGGACCTGCTCTCTCTCTCTCACCTGCGCTGCCAACACACAGAGCAGCACGGTCTGCCCACCAACCGCGCCGCCCCCCCGACAACAAATCGCGCCGCAAGTGGAGCCGCCCGCTTTCTTACCCGTCTGTGGAGCCGCACGCTATTGCACCTGCCCGCAGAGCGGCCTGACGTGACTCACTGACGTCACTCATTGCTAGACGCCAAGCGGCCCAGGCGTTAGCAGCGAGTGCAGGGAAGAGGCTCCACCCACCTCCTCCTCTGCTCCTGGTATCGTGTCAGTGCGCCACGTAACTACATTAGACGAGTCTCTCTCTCAGCGCCGCTGATCGGCTGATGTGAGAAACTGAGAGAGAGACTCAGAGAGGCAGCGGCAGCCGCAGAACAAGTACTGTATATAATCGAGTATAAGCCGACCCGAATATAAGCCGAGGCACCTAATTTTACCCCAAAAAACTGGGAAAACTTATTAAAAAATTATAAAATGCAGCGCTAGCGAATATAAATGTTCTCAATACAAACGTATGTGTGAATGTCAACCATCTAAACCTTTCGGGATGATGGTACACACTATTAGTGAAAAGATTATACACCAGTGATTGGTGTCACCAGAAATGCAGTGGGTGTAATACTAAATGTTACCACTAAAAAGTGATCAACTAAGTAAAACCAGAAAATATACTGTGCAAAACATTAAATGAACTGAACAACCAGGCAAATAGCTCTAGGAGTAATTCACAGTACTACAGATGGTTTTCAACATCAAAGAAATAATGTCCCATTTGCAACAGTGGTTGTAATATAGAAGGAAGGGAAAAAAATGCTTTAAAATAAAATAAAATAAAAGTCACCCAACATCCAACTTCTAGGACCAATAATGTTCGGTGAAATTCAACAGTTGGCTCAATAGCAGCAGAGATCAGAGGACCATGTGGGGAATAAAAAGAAAAAGCAACTTGTGAAGTACCGCTTAGGAACAGATTAACAATACGCTGTTATTGGGAAAACTCACAAGCCTTCAATGATAACCGAGCGTCAGTGTGTTCCGGGTTCACAACGGCGTGCGTTCCACAAGAACCGGAAGCAGCGTCACTGGTTCTTAGTGTTGACCGGAAATTTGTCAATGCATTTCGCCCCTCCTCCAGGGCATCATCAAGGACCTTGATGATGCCCTGGAGGAGGGGCGAAATGCATTGACAAATTTCCGGTCAACACTAAGAACCAGTGACGCTGCTTCCGGTTCTTGTGGAACGCACGCCGTTGTGAACCCGGAACACACTGACGCTCGGTTATCATTGAAGGCTTGTGAGTTTTCCCAATAACAGCGTATTGTTAATCTGTTCCTAAGCGGTACTTCACAAGTTGCTTTTTCTTTTTATTCCCCACATGGTCCTCTGATCTCTGCTGCTATTGAGCCAACTGTTGAATTTCACCGAACATTATTGGTCCTAGAAGTTGGATGTTGGGTGACTTTTATTTTATTTTATTTTAAAGCATTTTTTTCCCTTCCTTCTATATTACAACCACTGTTGCAAATGGGACATTATTTCTTTGATGTTGAAAACCATCTGTAGTACTGTGAATTACTCCTAGAGCTATTTGCCTGGTTGTTCAGTTCATTTAATGTTTTGCACAGTATATTTTCTGGTTTTACTTAGTTGATCACTTTTTAGTGGTAACATTTAGTATTACACCCACTGCATTTCTGGTGACACCAATCACTGGTGTATAATCTTTTCACTAATAGTGTGTACCATCATCCCGAAAGGTTTAGATGGTTGACATTCACACATACGTTTGTATTGAGAACATTTATATTCGCTAGCGCTGCATTTTATAATTTTTTATCTCTCAAGGTGTTAGTGCCTTATGCTGTAGCAGCTGCGCATATAATAATTTCTTTTCACTTGTCATTTATTTTTGTATGTCTCCATAAGCGCGAGTTTTAGTTTTTGTTTATTTGGGAAAACTTATTGACTCAAGTATAAGCCTAGGGCAGGGATATGTAATTAGCGGACCTCCAGCTGTTGCAAAACTACAAGTCCCATCATGCCTCTGCCTCTGGGTGTCATGCTTGCTGCTGTCAGAGTCTCGCTATGCCTCATGGGACTTGTAGTTTGGCAACAGCTGGAGGTCCGCTAATTGCATATCCCTGGCCTAGGGTGTCCTAGGCTTATACTTGCCTCACTTTGCCTCACTGTGCCCATGCCTCACTGTGCCCATGACTAGACTGATGTTTAACATGGAAGTCTATGGAAGGAGTGCCCGGCTTTGAAAAATCGGTTCTCCCAGACACCAAACTTTTCAAACTTATAGAGGAGACATGGGGCTACATGTGTGCCAAGTTTGGGGTCCAGAGGACCTACGACCGTCCAGTACCTGGTCCGCAAAATCACTGGAGAAATGACCGTTTAACATTGGAGTCTATGGAAGGGGTGCCCGGTTTTAAAAAATCAGTGCTCCACGGCCGTAGGTCCCCCAGACACCAAACTTTGCACACTTGTAGAGATGACATGGGGCTACATGTGTGCCAAGTTTGGGGTCCAGGGGACCTACGACCGGTCGGTACCGGGTCCGCAAAATCACCAGAGAAATGACCGTTTAACATTGGAGTCTATGGGAGGGGTGCCCGGATTTAAAAAATCAGTGCTCCCCGGCCGTAGGTCCCCCAGACACCAAACTTTGCACACTTGTAGAAGAGACATTGGGCTACATGTGTGCCAAGTTTGGGGTCCAGGGGTCCTACGGCCGGCCGGTACCGCGTCCCCAAAGTTCGGGAGATCAGGCGCAAAAAAAACAAAACAGAGCAAGCAAGTGAGTGTGACAGATGGTCTCGGGGGGGGGCAATTGCCCTGTTGCCCCCCCCCTGGATCCGCCACTGGTTTGTAAGCTGTTCTATTTTACTAATCACTAATTTACTAATAAGTAATCACGTCATTTCCTGGCGGCGCACAGTCTCCTGGGAGCTTGGTGTCATAATTCCCAGGAGTCAGTGTGGATCGCCGCCGCTCAGCATCGCGAGATTTCAAAACCGAAAGTGAAGCAATGATATCTTTGTTGCCAGCACTTCCGACGACGACGCCCGTTGTGATGGCAACGTCAGAAGTTTACAGCGCTGTGAGCCTAACATACTGCACATATGCGAGAATAGGCGGAGCATGCTGGTCGCTCAGCTGCACTGTACTGTATTCCGGAAAATAGTGCTTGTGGGCTTCACATGCCCACAAGCAATATGGGAAATGCCAGGACAGAAGAATAAAAGTTATTTTTTGCTTTGAAATCGGAAATCGAGCGGCGATAAATACAAAAAACATGAGTACTATTAATAAAAGTTATAATCGTAAGATATTCACCCAAAAAAAAGTATATATATATATATGTGTAGCGGGGTTCTACTATTATGGACTACTGTTGTATGTGTATACCCCAAAACTTCCCCCAGAGTTCCAGTTACTACTGTAGCCAGGTTCCTGTTTTTCCTATGAAGATACAGACTACAGTTGACAAACTAGAAGGAACTTAGCTCCCTCCGGTGTTCAATCTTTATATTGCATCTACTTATTGTTTCAATGATATCAAAGTAAGGCATGCTGGAACTCGTAGTACAGGGAGAAAGAGACTCCATTTGCCATGATTAGTAAATAGACTATAGTACCCAGAGTGCAGCTGTACTTCCAAAGTGCATTGCCTCGTCGCTTGGACTTCTGGGACTGTTTACTTAAAGGAGGGGAGGAGCTACGGAGGGTCTCTCTGGACTCCGCACTCAACCAAGCAGGAAGTGTGTGAGGCCTGCTGCTGGAATGGCAATGCCCAAAGCCTGGGCCTACAACCTCGCGGAGGATCACCAAGGCAGAGAGGGATCTCCTTTAGGGTGACCAGCTCGCGCTACCTTCGGGTCGGAGTCGTCCCGCCAACCGATATCTACAGCTGCTGTGGAGAGAAAGAGATTTTTACCTTTCACCACTATTATTAATTTTATTCATTACATCCATACACCACATATTAATTTATTATATTTTTTTGTTCATAATATTTCATACACCCTTATATTTTTACAAAAAAAATAAAAAATATTTCACTTTATATTTTTTATAATAGACACTTAATACATACACACACTTCACTAGTTCTTTGTCTATTATTACAATTATCACTATTTCTGTTTAGTACATTTACACACCCACACATTAATTCACTACATTTTCAATACATTTTATTTCCACACACACTTGTTCTTTCTTTTTGTTTTCACCCAGTTTTATATATTGTGAGGGGGTTAGCTCGGCAGCGGGTGTGTGTGACCCCCGGGATGGGCTCCCCACACAAAAACAGGCCCAGCAAACGGAGGTTGTGGTTTTCAAAATCAAAAAGGTGCGGTTTATTTTCTATTTACAGTGACAAAACACAGCAAAGCAAAAGAAACATAAATAAAATAAATCCTGGTCAACTTGACCTCTGAGTAAACATACAGGTTTCCTAACTAACAACTGGGATCAGCCTAGTGCTGTCCTAGTCCCTAAGTCCCTGGTTTTAAATGTCCAAGCAAATAGCCACACAGGCTTTGTCTCACCGCACAGGGGTTCACTCTCCCTAGACAGTCCACACAGGTCTGGTTCCAGGCATGAGCAAACACCTAATGAATCTGGGAGTTCTTATAGAGGCCTAAATGAGCTGACAAGCTTCAGCTGGTCTCATCAACTCCCTGTCTGCACGAC
Organism: Rana muscosa; assembly: GCA_029206835.1. Classification (NCBI taxonomy): domain Eukaryota; kingdom Metazoa; phylum Chordata; class Amphibia; order Anura; family Ranidae; genus Rana; species Rana muscosa. The sequence continues at coordinate 141,059,966 of CM055124.1, read as the reverse complement.
GCCCCACACTCTCCCTAGAGGTATGAGTCATCCATGAGCCCACTAGCCTCAGCTGGGCTTATACAACTCTCCACCTAATTGTATAAGTCGGCGTAAAGCCTGAATCTGGGCGAAATATATCTACCCCCCTGGATGCAACCAGGTGACTTTACCTTCCTGCTGTCACAATATATATATATATATATATATATATATATATATATATATATATATATATATTTTTCACACAACAGACAATGAGCACATATACACACTGTAATACTTAAAAAAATTTCTAATTTTATATTCATCTGTCAAGTGTCACATAGATAATAATTGTTAATTATATACATGTGATGGGTTTTCATTCGCAACACTTTCCAACACTAACTGGTTCCTAATTTGAGGTCTTGGATCACATGAGTGTATGTCCTTTCTCTCTATATTAGAGGTGTGATGTTTGTAACATATTAGCTATGATTAAGCACTGACCTTCAGTGTGAAAAATGTAAGCTGTTACCCCGGCTATGCTGTGATGATTTTTGGTGTGATCTTCCATTTTTTACAATAAAGGCGACCGTCAAAGGTTTTTTGGAGTGCGGCTGTCCATATTTTTTATTTTCTTCTCTATCTACAGCTGCTGTGAAAGGGACCAGAGACTGTGCATCGCGGAAGGGTCAGGGATCGAGGTACCGACCGAAGAGAGAGTCAGGCCGACTAGGCCTGTCTGGGTGAGCGGGCACCTGCCCAGATCTACAACTGTTTGTTAGGCCTGTGACTTTTGAAGGCCCAATATCACCCGAGTAGTGAGCTACACATACCTCAGGACATAACGCAGAGTGTGTTAACTGCGTAGTTAGAGCTGGCGTTACACTGATTGTCAGTTTCACTCCCAAAAGCATTGCGGGAGTCTAAGTTCATATTCTTCATCTCCTGTGGATTACAATTAATAAGTGCACCAACGTTTTGTTAGCGAAGACTCCCACCCTCAAGGAACTAGTACAGTAATCTGTGTCAGGCCTGACAGGAACTACTTTGATGGAACATGGGGTGGTATTGCCTGCTAGGGGGAGCTCGCGAGCTTAGACTTGTTTATCCATAGGGAACAGGAGTTAGAGTTTATTAGAATCCTTATTCAACTAATATTACTGACTCTTGCAGGGCCCTGCAGAGCCATTAGAAGTTATTCCCATATATGTAATTGCTCTTAATCTGTTTATCATCTTTAATAACAGTAAACATTATCTTTGTTCAAGTATATACCTGTTTAAAGTACTTTTATTAGCCGGAAGGACCTCAGGTGGAGAAAGGTAATATGTTCATTTCTATGTGTACTTAGTGTGGTATATTTACATGCAGAATTGTGTTTCCCCGTAGCCAGTGGGTTTCACAATTCTTTCCACTACCAGTTGTGCCAAGGGACTGTTCGAAACAGTTAAGGGGTTGAGCATCAGAGGGCAGGCCCAAACAAAACCAGCAGCTCCTTCGGGGGTAGTGCTACATATATATAAATATATAAATATATATAGTTGGAACTCCGCTTTAAGGTAAAAAAAACTTTCAAAAGGTGCTCCCCCTCGCCCCCTTAACCACTCACTAATCTCGATCCAGCGCTGTCCTGTCTTCTCCTCTCTCTTCTCACAGGAGACTCAGAAGAAGCGGGAGCTATTGGCTGCTGTTGCTGTCAATAAAATCCTGTAAGGGGGCGGGGCCAAACAATCTGTGTGTGACTATTTACACACACAGCCCGGGTCTGGGTCAAGCCCGCATAAGTGCCCGCATAGCAATTGGCTTGCTAAGGGGGCGCTCAGAGAAGAGGAGGAGCCAAGATCGCCAACAGGGGACCACAGAAGAGCAGATTGGTCACAGCTGATCATGTGGTAAGGAGCCTCTGTCAGAGGCTCCTTATAACGATCGAAGATGCAGTGTGGCAGACTGACACACATCACCAGCAATTGCCGCGCTGCATGCCCCAGAGGGCGCGCGCCGGCATGTTTTCCTGCTGGACATCATATGATCCCCAGTCAGGATAACAGAACCACTTCCTGGCCGTCAATCTGCTAAAGGCCGGGGGAGTGGTTAATCTCCTCTTCTCGAGTGAATAAATTCAGTTCCTCTAATCTTTCCTCATAGCTGAGCTCCTCCATGCCTCTTATCAGTTCGGTTGCCCTTCTCTGCACTTTCTCCAGTTTCCGATATCCTTTTTGTGATTTAGCGCCCAAAACTGAACTGCATATTCCAGATGAGGTTTTACTAATGATTTGTACAGGGGTAAAATTATATCTCTCTCTCTGCTGTCCATAACTCTCTTAATACAAGAAATTACTTTGCTCGCTTTGGAAACTGCATCTTGGCATTGCATGCTATTATTAAGCTTATGATCTACCATAACACCTAGATCCTTCTCCACTATGGTGGTGTCACTGGAAGAACTGTCCCTGCGTCAGTGGTGTCAATGGAAGGAGAACTGTCCCTGTGTCAGTGGTGTTACTGGAAGAACTGTCCCTGCGTCAGTGGTGTCACTGGAACAAAAAGTGTCCCTGCCCTAGTGGTGTCACTGGAAAGAACTGTCCCTGCATCAGTGGTTTCACTGGAAGGACAAATAACCTTGCATCTGTGGTGTCACAGGAAGAAAAAATTTCCCTGCAACAGTGGTGTCAGAGGATGGAGAAATTGTCCTTCTGCAGGCATTACTACCCCTTGAATGTGACCTATTCAGATAAATATTGCATGCAGTTGCGACATGTAGGAGGTTAAAGCAGGCAGTGAGGAGACAATGCAATGCCTCCTCGCCGCCTGTCAAATGCTCTCTGGGGAGTGATCTGAATGCAGAAATTACTGCAAGTGTAAATGAGGCCTAAGAATTACTGGCACCACCACACTTCTGCAAAAGGGCTTCACGTTTTTGTGCTTTTCAGGAGTGTAGACAATTTTGTGTGCATTCCTGTATTGTACAAATGTGAACCTAGCTTAAGTGAGTGAGGAGGCTCGGAGGATATGTCCTGGCTGATCAAAATGTAGGTCAAATTGAACTGATTTGCTCAGCATTGTTCATGATATTTAAAGAGTAATTCTACTTTTGTTGAGAAAAAAAAATAATCATCTCTGGGTGACCAATGCACATTGCAGGGATTTAACAAACTTTGTTGCAGATTCCTACCTGTTTGTTCTCTGTAGAAAAAGTTGTTTGTTGTCTGCAGAGTGAATCTTAATGGGAGTGACTTTCTCATTATTAATCAGCTAATGCACTTGCAGTGCTCTAATGAGGAAGGTTGCAGTGTCTGCATCCTTTTGGAAGTAACCCTTTAGGTGTATCTCAGCAAACAAGATTTTTTTTGTTGCAGAGGATGCCTAGAATATGACTTGTATCTTAGTGCAGACTTCTGGGAAAATACGTGAGCCACTTTCCCACGAAAGTGGAGTTACCCTCTAAATATTCTTGATAGATTTTTATTTTGCATGGTAGTCTCTCCATATCGAAAACGAATAGGTTACTAAAGTATGAAAATTCTTATACGACAGAATAAAAATTCGAAAGTGATGTTGTGTATTTGTATTGTATTTTCGGACTAAAACTGTACTGATAAAACAAAAATCTTCCGATCCGGTATCGTACGAGAAAATTGCTTGGTTTTGTTCCTTCGGATCATTTCAAACAAAAGCTGTGTACTAATGATCAGATTATGGCATAATTCGCTTCGAAAGCAGTATTTTTATGTACAATATTTTGATCGTGTGTACTAGGCTTAGTGCTCTGTGTCAGTATGGATTTCTGCATAGCCAACATAGGCAGTGGCCTAGGGTAGTAAGACTGCCGCATGCAGCACACAGTCACCCACACATAATTTTTCTGACTGGCCCTATACACTTTGAGCCAAATGCTAATTTGCAGACAAATTTCCAACATCTCCCTTTGAGCCGAGGTTCACACTAGATGCGGTGCAAATTCCCAGCGAATTTGCTGCGGATTCTGCATTGCATCAAAATCGCAACCTGTTCATGAAAACCGATTATGGAGTGTATGGTAACGACGCCCTGAAGTAGGTTTGCAAAACGCAGTGCAATTTGCACAATCAGATCACATGGGTGTGAACACCCATGCGATCTGATTCTGGTCTGGACAAAAAAAAGGGTCCTGCACGAGTTTGCTGTGAATGCGGTGCGATCCATGGCTCAAATCGCACCTTATAATTCGCAGAGGAATGTGCTGCGATTGGTAACGAATAGAAATAATTCCGTGCTGCCCTAGTGGTAAGCAGCTAACACAACCAATGGACAAATGGTGAAAACAGATTAAGCCCACGTTCACACTGGGGCTGCGGGAGTGAAGCCTGCGAGTTCAGCTGAACTCGCACTATTTCACTCCCGCTGGCAGTCCCGATTTCAGCCACGATTTCAAAGACATCTGAAACAGATGTCAATGTAAATCGCGGCTGAAATCGCAAAAAGTAATACAGAAACTACTTTTTGTAATCGGTGCAGCGCCGCAGATGCGGCGTCGCACCGATTAGGACGGTGCCATTGCCCGCAATTTGCGGCAAATTTCGCCGATTTGACATGCGATTTGACATGTCAAATCGCATGTCAAATCGCACCAGTGTGAACCAGGGCAAAAACATAAAAGTGTAGCGCTAAGCATATAAAGTGCACCTAGTGGTGAATGAACACAGTGCCAAACAATAATAAATGGATAAAAACAAGTATACAAACAAATAATGAACAAATGTCTGTGAGAAAATATAAACCAAAAAAAGTCTCTGCTATATTGAAAATGAAAATATAGAGTTCAATAAAAAATTCAGTATAAAGTGATGGTACTCCCAAAAAGTGAATCTTGAGTGAAAAACTGCAAATCTTGAGTGAAAAACTGAATGAAGTGGAAATAACCGCCACCAACAAAGGAGAGGCTTACCGGAAACAGTAAACCCTAAAGAACATACGTTCAAAGGGTCAACTGGGCATGGTATAAACCACTGTAGAAACTGGATCCTCAGCTGCAGTTCCAACAAACGTCCCACACACCAAACCAATGAAAGGAGGGTATTCTCCTAAGCCTTTCAAATGGCACGACAACGGACTATCTCAATACAGCACTGGCAGCTGAGGATCCAGTTTCTACAGTGGTTTATACCATGCCCAGTTGACCCTTTAAACGTATGTTTTTTAGGGTTCACTGTTTCCGGTAAGCCTCTCCTTTGTTGGTGGCGGTTATTTCCACTTCATTCAGTTTTTTTCACTCAAGATTTACAGTTTTTCACTCAAGATTCACTTTTTGGGAGTACCATCACTTTATACTGAATTTTTTATTGAACTCTATATTTTCATTTTCAATATAGCAGAGACTTTTTTTGGTTTATATTTTCTCACAGACATTTGTTCATTATTTGTTTGTATACTTGTGTAGCGCCCTCCCCAAAAGGTTGGGACACTATCTAAAATTTAGAGGGATGTCTGAGCCAGTAGCTGGGCTCAGACTGTTGAATTACATTGAGATTTGCTTCTGTTCTAGCTGTGGTTCGCCCGATGGTAGTTTCCCTGTTTGCCTGGAGGTGGCGTTACCACTTCAGGCACCTGTTGGAACGCGGGCAGACCATGGTGCATTGAGTGACCCTTCTCGGCAATGGTACAGTGGGAGTGGTCGCCCCGCTGTGTCTGCTGGGAGGGGATACTTAAGGGGCAGACGCCATTGTTGGGGGTTAGTTTTCGCCTCGTGGCCCTCCGAGCGCGAGGTGGGTGTGTGTGGTTCGGGTCTCTGGGCCACATTGGCCCGAGGCTGCATCGCTACATAGTAGGCCCAGCTAGTCTGGCTGGGGCCTGCATAATGAAAGGGGATCCCAAGCTGTCCATCCAAATGAGGAGGAAGCTGTCTTGGTGAAGGAGAGACCAGTGGAGGACCTGCCCTGGAGGAGACCGGCAAAGTGCTGACGTCTTGGGTGAGGCCTGGTAACTTTACTGAAGAGGGATCCATCCGATCACAAGCCCTGCAGTTCGCCGGATTGACTTAAAGGTTCTTTTCACTGCACGGCTGGAAGTTTAGGACTTTGAAATCCTGTGGCAGAGGATTCTTGAACTATCCATTTGCTCAATCTAAAAAAGGTTTGTGGCAGAGACTTTGTTAATTTCGGAAGGTCTGTGGCAGAGACTTATGCTGGCCATACACTATACGAAAAATCTTCCGAACGAACTTTCGAAAAACGAAAGTTTGTCCGTGAGCGCAAAACGATAGTGCCATCATGTAATGACCGATAAATCGTTCAGTGGACATAAATAACATTTTTATTTTTTTTTTTACATATACCTAGTGCAGAAAGTTCGGACGGGAAACACATTAACCTTCCGATTTATCATTCGTTCGGCAGAAAATTTCCAAACTTGTCCTTCGTTTTTTCGGCTCAAAAACATCCCAAAGATTATCGATTTTGTGCCCATTAACTGTTCGAAAAACGAAAGAACTGTCTGAATGACCGATTTTCGCCCGATTTTTCGTATAGTGTATGGTCAGCATTAGTTCATCTTGGGTGGTCTGTGGCAGAGACTGCCCTGTGCTGGTTCGTGTGTCATCCCGGCTGCTAGGCCATGTGAGAGGGGACTATCCGGGTGACCAATACCCACTCTAACGTTGAGAGTGGTGAGTGACTTTAAACGTACACCTTTGCATAGTTGTGGCGAGTGCCTGAACCTTCCCTTGCTCTTCTCTACCTTCTACTTTCTCAATGTTTACTGCATAAGAAAATAAAGTCTGACTGTTCAAGGTTTTACATCTGTGTGGACATTGCATTACTACAGACTTTCCTACCCGGACAACGCAGCTGAAGAGGTAACCTGCAAAACCCAAAACTAACCAGCAGCTCCTACGGGGGTAGTGCTACACTTGTTTTCATCCATTTATTATTGTTTGGCACTGTGTTCATTCACCACTTTATATGATTAGCGCTACACTTTTATGTTTTTTTGAATGTGCTGCGATTCCTGTGCGAATTACATGCGGTGTCCCGCACTGCGTGTGTGTGAACTAGAGCTGACAGAAGTTGATTAGTGTATGGCCAGTCACTGGGTAGTCTGGGCTGGGGGAGGAGAGGAGGGGTGGGAAAAGTTGGCTTAAGGGGGCAGTAAGTATATATCCAGCTCTATAGTGTTTATCACACAAAGGGGTCCAAAACAAGTGTGACCTGTTTTTTAAAGAAAAGAGCCAAAAGCAGAAAAACATCAATCTCTTGTGCACCCATGAGCTCTAGATTAGATGAAGGTATAAGAAATCTGGTTATATCGAATCTTCCTGTCACCTTTGATATAAAACAATTCAGAGTTCTTATGCCGCGTACACACGACCGTTTTTAATGACGAGAAAAATGAATTTTTTTTAAATGGTCATTAAAAATGATCGTGTGTGGGCTTTCCAGCATTTTTCCCGACGAGAAAAACGCCCAGAATCACGACGAGAAAAATTGGAACATGCTCTAATTTTCACGTCGTTTTTTACATCGTCGTTTTTCTCGTCATGAAAAACGGCCGTGTGTGGGCTTTAACGACGTGAAAAAAATGCGCATGCTCAGGATCAAGTATGAGACGGGAGCGCTCGTTCTGGTAAAACTAGCGTTCGTAATGGAGATAGCACATTCGTCACGCTGTAACGGACTGAAAAGGACGAGGCTGAAAAGCGCGAATCGTCGCTCAACAAACTTTACTAACATGAAGGGTGGCGCCATCCGAATGGAACTTCCCCTTTATAGTGCCGTCGTACGTGTTGGAGTCACCGCGCTTTACGCAAACATTTTTTTTACACGATAGTGTGTAGGCAAGGCAGGCTTGAGAGGAAACACGAAAAATCAAGTCGAGAAAAATTCAGTTTTTTTCAATGACATTAAAAACGGTCGTGTGTACGCGGCATTAAAGGGGTTGTAACCCTTGGTTTTTTTTTTTAATTACAAACATGTCATACATACCTCCACTGTGCAGTTTGTTTTTGCACAGAGTGGCCCCAAACACTGTCTTTTAGGGTCCCCAATCGGTGCTCGCGGCTCCTCCTTGCATCGGTAAACCCCCTAGGAGAAGCACTCTCCCTGGGGGTTACCTTGTGGGAGCACTCCCGAGTCCAGCATTTGCGTCCATAGACACAGAATGCCGGACTCGGCCCCGCGTCATTGGATTTGATTGACAGCAACAGGAGCTAATGGCTGCGCTTCTATCAATCTATCCAATCAAGAGCCGAGAACCCCGGGCAGAGGAAGAGCGCGTCCCCGCCGAGGGAACGAGTGGGCTCAGGTGAGCAAAATTAAGGGGGGGGGCTAGGGGGACGGTCAGTGTCAGAACTTTTTTCACCCTAATGTATAGAATACATTAAGGTGAAAAACACAAGCGTAACGGAAAGAGGTACCCTGATGCATGTCTTCTGGTCCTACCACCGCAGAGGCGGCTCTAGGGTTTGTGAGGCCTTAGGCAAAACTTAGACATGATGCCCCATTCACGCCCATAATGGAAAAAATAATTCAAGCAATAAAAAATAACTGTATGTCCCCCCACAGTGCTGACAGCTTCCCTCCTCTTCTCTCCCGCTGACTGCTGTGGGGGATCTTCAGGAAAAGGGTCTGGTTTACTTTGCTTCCGTTTATGTATTAACAGGAGCCTCTGTCTCCTGTTCATTCATCTGCAGTGCAGCTGAGGCTACAGAGAAAGGGACTGGGGAATGTGTTTCCCCAGTCCCATTCTCTTCTCAAAAGTGAGACTTCAGGGGTCTGTTTAGACCCTTGATATCTCACTAAAGAAAGCAAAAAACTCACCAAAAAGCGAAAATTTGTAAAAAATTGTAAAAAAAAATATTAAAACAATTGTAAAAATAAATAAAGATCCGACTAAAATTTCTGATCAGACTAAAAAGCCATGCCCAACACTCACTATATGCCATTGGTCACCATCTCCCTAGTATGGGCCCCAGTGCATTACTTTGCCCATGATGCCAGTATGATGACACTGTACAATGGTGTGTAGGAGAGGAAAGTGGAGGGTATGCCAGTGGGTAGTATGTACATGAGAGGGGTGCGGAGTGTATGGTGGTGGGTAGTATGACATGAGAGGAGTGTATAGAGGTGGGTAGTATGTACATGAGAGGGGTGCGTAGTGTATAGCGAGGGTAATATGTATGTAGCACTACCCCCGTAGGAGCTGCTGGTTTAATTTTGGGTCTGCCGTTACCTGACTGTTCGCCGTATCCGCCATAGGGGTCCCATTGGAGAGTTGTTCACAGATGTCTGCACCAAACACTTAGCCTCTTTTTTCAATGCTTTATTAACAAACATCAGATAGAGGGATGGAGGATTAGGGGAGATTCAGGTACCTTGTTTTGTGGATCACGGGTACTTCTTTGATCTAGAGGACAAACAGCTCCACAACTGGATCTAACAACCACCGGATAGGCCTCTCTCACTGACCTAGCAGCCGGTGCGGTGCTCGGTCATAGTCTCTGCAACAGACTTGTTGAATACACTTGAATTGTTGTACAATCCTCTGCCACAGGACTGTATAACCAAGAACCTCTGCAAAGTCAGAATACAATCTCACAGTACCAGTATCTTTCAGCCATCCGGCGATACTGTGAGGTAGATGGGCCAGGATGCGTCCTCCAATTGCTCGGCTTCTCCCCGCAGGCAAGACAGCTCAGGACCACCCCTGGACCAGTAGGCCCCAGAAACTCCTGGGCCTACTCTCAGTAACGAGGCCTCGGGCCAGCAGGCCCCGAGGCAGAAGAACTGCTACGGCACACCTTAGGCCAGGAGGGCCATCAGGTCAGAGAGACTGCGAAAACGCTGTCTGTCCCTTAAGTACCCTCTCTCAGAATGCACAGCGGGTAAACCACTCCTCCTGGGCTATTTCTGGGTAAAGAGGTACTCAATGCATCCAGCCTGCTGTATTTCCAACACTGACCGGGGGCGGCCGCGACACCCACGGCCACGTGGAAAATGTACAACACGACTGAACTGGAACAGAAATCAGCAATTTTACATAATACTCTGAGCTAAACTACAGCTCAGATAAACCTAAATTTACATCTAGCGCCTACTTAATAGGAGCAGGGTGCTACATGTACATGAAAGGGGTGCAGAATGTATGGTGCAGGGTAGTATGTACATGAGGGGTGTGGAGTGTATGGTGGGGGGTAGTATGTACATGACAGGGGTGTGGAGTGTATGGTGGGGGGTAATATGACATGAGAGGGGTGTGGAGTGTACGGTGGGGGGGGTAATATGACATGAGAGTGATGTGGAGTGTATGGTGGGGGGTAATATGTATATATGAGGGGTGCAGATTGTATGGTGGGGAGTAATATGTATATGAGTGGTGTGGAGTGTATGGTGGGGGGTAGTATGTATATGAGAGGGGTGCACATGGTAGAAAAGTGGTATATGGTGGTGTGAATGAGCCCTAATTTTTTGCTTCATCACTGCAGAGACCACCTTGCAGTGACATGCATGGAGCAACTGAAGTTAGCAGCACAGCACCAGAATTAGTTTCCCACCTTGCTGAAGACACTGCTTTCACTGCCCCCTTCCCCACAAGTTTCAAGTTTCGGCACACAAGTTTCAAGTTCTCCCACAAAGCTGCCAGCTCACCTCCCTCCACACATCCGTTGTCCTGTCGCAGAATGAACTCCTGCATGTACATGCATCCCTCCCTCCTGGCCTGGGTTCAGCAGTGGCCGGCAGCTCCACCTCCACCTCTAACATCTGTCTACTGGTGGCGCTGGAGGACACAGAGAGAGGGGACGCTGGAGAATGCCGAGAGTAGCAGAGGGAAGAGACTGCAGGTTGGCGTGGCGCTGGTGATATAGCAGCCCCGCGGCTGTATACTAGAGACCCGGCCTCGCTCGCTCATCCATCCGGCTCGCTCACTGGGGACACTGACCAGGGGAAATTCTCTCCCACTCCCACACAAACGTCAGGCAAATTAGGCGGCCCCGAGGCCCCTGAGAGGGCGAGGCCTAAGGCCACTGCCTAATTTGCCTAATTAGAGAGCCGACTCTGCCCCCGGCTCCGGAGCTTCTGGGGGAGGTCCGACGGATAACACAAAAATTTACAGAACGCACAGTCCCAGATGATCCAGCATACTTCCTCTTACATGGGAACGACACCCCTGCACGCATCTACAAAAAGTCAGTCATTCGCCATCTACTAGACGCAGCCAAAGCCTGTATTCCACTTCACTGGAAATCACAACACCCGCCAACCATTGCCTTATGACTCCAAAAAATAGATGACATTAACAAAACTGAAGACCTCATCCTCACAAGCCAAGACCGGCAAGAGACTTATTCCAAAGCTGTAACCTCGCAAACTTCCTTTGCGAGGTTACCGCAGACCGGAAGTACCCGGAGGAACAGTAAGACGGCGCACCGCGCCGCTGTGATTATTACGTGCTTACCTTATCTTAATTTGATGTACGAGCAATTACATTTTTAATTAATAAACTTAGTCCGATTTACTACTACACTATTGGAGGCCTTTATCTTTCTATCCCTGGTCTGGTATCCCCACTGGAGTTGTTCCTCCCTTCCTCCCCCCCCCTCTCCCCCTCCAGGTTTACTGATACTGTGGAAGTGAGTGGAGATTTGGTGGAGATCAGTTGGAACACCCGTTTGAGTGGAACCAGTATAGAAGAAAGCATCCATATTGATTATGCCCTATTATATCCATCTAGAGTAGGGTGACCAGACATCCCTGGTTTCAGGGGACAGTCCCCAGATTGAGGACACTGTCCCCGGACCAAGTCTGTCCCCAGTTTTGTCCCCGGATTGGATTTGAACAGGGGCTGGGGCAATTTTAAAGACAGTCAGTGCAGAATAAAAAAAAAAAATCAGAATTGCACACCCCGCTCCGCTGCTCCTACTAGCTTGGGGGGGCGCAGGGGGGTATTTTTTTTACATTATCTGTGCCCCTTTCTGATGATCATGTGCTGGTCGGAGCGGAGGGAATATTTCTTCAGTTTCGGGTGCATGCCCATTCAGCTCGCATGTTCTTCTGCCTTGGCTCAAGTCCCGGCCAGCCGCCTGCCTGCTTATCTCTTTGCCTTCCCTGGCGGAGTGATCTTCCTCCGCTCCCCACCCAGTAGTACCTGGGGCCCGGAGAGTAAGACTTGACAGGCTGTGAGGCGGGCGGAGGCGGCTGCGAGGCGACGGGCAAAGAGTCGCTGATTGGCACCATTACTAGTAAAAAAAAAATGTCCCCGGATTTCATTTTAAAAATCTGGTCACCTTAATCTAGAGGTGAGAGTTCTGTGAGACTACCCTTGGATACATCACTATTAATCCAACTACTAGTGGAACTACATCTACACTATTATTTGATCACCTGTATCAAGATTTACTGAGAGACTATTCATTTTTATAGGAATATATCTCACGTCCACATTAGGATTTCTCTTACACATATCCCTGTTGGACTGTATAGCATTTTTTGCATTTTATCTGCAGTTTCAGCACTTGTGCACTATTTTTGCACTAGCACTTTGGAATTATCGTTTACTTCTCTATTAGATTATTATTCGTATTTATAGGCATATATATTTTACACTAGACTGCACAGCCTTCCTTCTTTATTTTACAGTTTTAGCACTAGTGCACAATTGTACAGATTCATGTCACTTTGCACCAGCACTTTGCAGTACTAATTCAGTACCTTATTTATTTGCCTATTGGACTATATTATTATTATTATTATTATTGTTGTCACTATATATTATTTTATGAGATACTAGTACGTTCTCACTGCACTGGATTTTATTAAGTTTTATACTGTATATGGTTTATTTATAGTTTTTATTCACCAGATGTAGTTTTGTATGTTTTGCTTTTAGCGCGAAAACATTTTTTAACATATTCTACTATAGTGTAAGGTGAAAACATTTAGTTTTTGCACATATATCACCTATTCACATTTTCACCTACTCAGTAGTAGCGCGAAAGACCCCCCTCGGTTTATATCATACAACCCTTGTATCCACTATGTTCGTGAACTCCCCTCCCCTCCAGTACACCCCCCTTCTCTCTCTCTGGATCGCACTCTTTCTTTAACTAAACTTTAGGGCACTGGCCAAATTCTAACTTTTTTCTCTTCTCCTTATCTTTTCTTTAGTTATTTGAAAAACAAAAAGGGGACTGGGCCCGCAGGACCATAGTAACCTAGCTTACCACATACAGCCATATAAGACAAACTTTTGGAAACAGGAACCCGCATCAGGAACCTGTAGGTACATACTTACCGACAGGCCTAGCCAAGACCTCAAACCACCTATTCTGTTTCCCAACTCATGCCCACATAGGACCAGAAGATACTACTCCTCTCAATATCGTATGTTACGTTGTTTGCGCTCATGTATTTATTTATGTCTGTATTTACTGCTATTTGGATTGTTGTGGTCCCTGTGGACCTGCTTCTTTTTTTTTTTTTTTTTTTTTTATATATAAACGAGAACACGAGGGTTTACAACCCCTTTAAGTTGGCCATAGATGGATCAAAAGTTCTGTGGATTCATGTATGACCGCTCTCATTAGAGAGCAAGGGGTCCTTAAAACGATTGCTCTCTAATGGGCTTATTGGGTAATTTTGCCTCGATCAGCGCCGCTGATCAGTGTATTCTAATGGCAGGGGAGTTCCCAATGTCAGAATACAATAGAGCAACAGGGAGGATTCCTTCATCCAATTCCAATGTGTGGATGGGGGAATCTGGTTGGCTTTTGTTTGATCAGCAGGCTGATAAAAAAAACAAAAAAAAACAACCCATCTATGGCCAACTTTACTCAATTCTACCTTCATTACCATATCTATATCCTAAGGCCCCTTTCACACTGGGGCATCCGTGGTGTCGGCGGTAAAGCGCCAATATTTTTAGCGCCGCTTTACCGTCGTATTTGCGGGGGTGTTCGGCCGCTAGCGGGGTGCTTTTAACCCCGGCTAGCTGCCGAAAAAGAGTTAAAATCACCCGCAAAGCGCTGCAGCAGCGCTTGGTCGGCGGTATAGCCGCGGTGCCCATTGATTTCAATAGGCAGGAGCGGTATACACACCGCTCCTTCACCGCTCCAAAGATGCTGCTAGCAGGATTTTTTTACCTTCCTGCTAGCGCACCGCTCCAGCAGCGGCTCTTTCAGGACGCTTTGCAGGTGCTATTTTTAGCGTTATAGCACCTGCAAAGCGCCCCAGTGTGAAAGGGGTCTTAAATTAATCACCAACCTTTAGGGTCTGAAGTGAGATGCTCTTTAGTGACTGTCAGGAAATGTTAGGCTTACATTTGGTCAGTACTTACATGAAAGTGTTTTTAAACCCTCACATATACCCAGTGAAATGACCAAACTCAGGTGAAACACAGGTGTGAAAGCAAATCTCTCTACATAAGTGTAGCGGGGTGTTCAATTTAAGGGTAGTGTCTGAGTGGTATTTAGGCTCAGACACATTAATTGTTAGGGTAAGGGACCATTTCTGTTAATGGAAGATAGTGTTGGTGCACAGTTCCCTGTGGCCTACGGGTGGCGCTGTCCCCATGGGCCAGGGTTGAACCACCAATCCAGGGCTGCACCATTTGTGTCCCCTCTCGGCAGTAGTACGGCAGGGCGGGGAACCTGCTGTGCCTGTCTGGAGAGGGTATAAAAGGGGCCGGACATCTTCCATTGGGGTTCATCCACGCCCAGGCACCTTTAGCCTGGGTGTGTGTGGCTCGTCCGCGCCCAGGCACCTTCGGCCTGGGCGTGAGGAGGGTCGTCTCCGGGTGCCTTAGGCCCGGAGGCCTGGTTCCTGTTCCATCCCAGACACCTTCAGTCTGGGGTGAGGTACTATTTTGAAGGCCCGGGGCCCAGCAACCTTAGGCTGGGGTCCGCTAGGGATCGAGGACTCCCAGGGTGCCGCCTTGCAAGGGGACCCGTATCAGAAATGAGGAGGCCAGGGAGGTAACCCTTTCCGAAGACCCAGCGCAGAGTCGTGGTGACGGTGAGGGCCTCTGGTAACTCTCCGGAGGGATGGTTTTCTCCTTGACATGGGCCAAATACTTTAAGAAGGTAATTCTTCAGGTCAGTGGCAGTGACCCTACTCGTTCAGGTCAGTGGCAGTGACTTCATAGGGCAAGGCCCTATTCACCAGGTCAGTGGCAGTGACCCTACGTTTCAAGTCAGTGGCAGTGACTTTATTCACCCGGGCTGTGGCAGAGACCAACCTCACGGTCTGTGGCAGAGATCGTGCGCCAAAGCTGTTTGAGAAACCTAAAGAGTTAAGCTACGTTTGTGCCTGGACCTCCTCCACACCTAAGCTGTCCTGTATCTTCGCTCCAACCTGTCTGCTCTTAAAGAGGCTGTTTATTATCCTGTGTGAAATAAATGTTGAGTTGGACTTTCAGCTGGTGTGGACATTCACATTCCTGGGGAAAACGAGGACTTGCCTCTATCTAAAATAGAGATCATTCTTGGGATTACTTTGACTCTGGCCGCAGACAAGGCCCAAAACTAACACCGCTCAACCTCTTTACTCAGGAGGGTATGGGCTTGTGGTGCGGTGTGCCTCTCTCTGCCTGCGAGGAGCCTAATTAAATGCAGATTGGGGAGAGGTGGGTGCGCTACATAAGTTGTACCTGTTTATCTACAGCCATCTTTCCCCTCCATCCATTCAAAATGCAGAATTTACACAGGATTACTCAGCTCGTGGAGAGCTGAAGTTACAGCAGTAAGGAGACATGATTGGAAGGGGAGAGACACCCCCCCCTAAACACAGCACACAGGAACTGCTGAGGCTGTCAATCAGAGACTGTACCCTCCCCTGTCACCATTTTTCTCTTGGTGTCAGGAAAACTCATCAGATGTGACTCATGCTTATAGCAGAAGAATGAGGCAGCAGACAGAAATGACACATTGTGCTCTAGATTGAGACAAGTACACACTATAGAGGGACATGCTTTGCTCATATTTCATGTCTTTGCAGCCACTTTAAGAACAAATATACCCAGGTGCAATAAAGCTCAACTCCACCAAAATTATAAAAAAAAAACAATTTGGTTAGAGCAGGGAAAGGTTAGTCTTCTGTAGGTTTTTGTGATAATGACCAACATGAAAGACTCCCAACTTCAATACAAGGAATAGCATATCTATGTGCCTAGTATTGAAATTTACATAAAGCAGCTCTAATGCACTTTTAACCACTTAACGACCGCTCACTGTACATATACGTCGGCAGAATGGCACCTGGAGGCACAATCACGTACCTGCCTTCGTATGGGTGGGGGGGTCCGATCTGACCCCCCTCCGGTACAGTGAGCGGTCGGGATAGCTCTGGGAGTGATCGGTGATGAGGGGGCGGCCATTGGTTTCTGGCCACCCTCTCGCGATCGCTCCCGGTGAATCAAATGCTTCCTCTGCCTGTGTAATGTAAACACAGGCAGAGAGGAAGCAGCAGGAAGTGATGTCATCTCTCCTGCGGTGCCCACATATACCGGAGCGCCGTGGAGAGAAGACATCAGGTTAGTGCACAAGCAGTGACACCAGGACACATAGGCACACGATCACCCCCCCAGATCGCCCCCCAGATCACCCCCCAGCCCCCAGTCACAGTGTCACCGATTGCAGTGATCATTTATTTACTGATCACTGCAATCAGTGACATTTGTAACTGTAAAAGTGTCAGGGCAGTTAGTGTTAGGTCCCTCAGGTCCAGGGTAGCCCCCCAACCCCCCCCCTCATATAAAGGTTTAACCCCATTGATCGCCCCCCAGGTAACCCTTTCAGCCCCTAGCACCACTGTCACTAAGCGATCGTTTTTCTGATCGGTGTACTAGTGTCGGTGATGCTGCTAGGCAGTCAGTTATTTTTTTATGTTCGCAGCCAGGTTTTTATAGCGTCAGGTACCCCCATATATTACCTAATAAAGGTTTAACCCCTTGATCGCCCCCCAAGTAACCCTTTCACCCCCTTTTGCCAGTGTCACTAAGCGATCATTTTTCTGATCGCTGTATTAGTTATGCTGGTGCCGCTAGGTAGTCAGTTATTTTTTTAGGTTTGCCGCCAGGTTTTTATAGCGTCAGGTACCCCCATATATTACCCAATAAAGGTTTTAACCCCCTGATTGCCCCTAGTTAACCCTTTCACCAGTGATCACTGTATAAGTGTTACGGGTGACGCTGGTTAGTTAGTTTGCTTTTTATAGTGTCAGGGCACCTGCCGTATATAACCCAATAAAGGTTTAACCCCCTGATCGCCCGGCGGGTGATATCATTAGGTTTTAGCGACAGAGAGGGTCTGCGTCGCCCCAGGCAGCGTCAGGTTAGTGCCAGTAGCACTAACACCCACGCGTGAAGCATACACCTCCCTTAGTGGTATAGTATCTGATCAGATCTATACTAGCGTCCCCAGGGGTTTAGGGTTCCCAAAAACGCAGTGTTAGCGGGATCAGCCCAGATACCTGCTAGCACCTGCGTTTTGCCCCTCCGTCCACCCCAGGCCACCCAAGTGCAGTATCGATCGATCACTGTCACTTAAAAAACACAACACACAACTGCAGCGTTCGCAGAGACTGATCCCTGTGACTCCAGTGCTGTAGGAGGTGATTTCACCACCACAGTTAAAAAAAAAAGCATATATGCCGAAGCATGGGGGCAGCAGGGGCGGAGGAGCGATTTTGCTCTTAATGCCGCGTACATACGGTCGAAATTCCGACGGAGGCTTGCCCGTGGAAAAGTCCGCCCGTGTGTACGTGGCATAACTTTTTTGCGGGAGGATGCCCCCATGCTTCGGCATATATAAATGGTGCATGTATGCCCATCATTAGAAGTGGGTGAATGAAGGGAAGTATTCTAATGGTGGGCATACCCACCGATCAATCTCTTTTTTTCGTTCAGCCAACAGGCTGCATGAAAAAAAGATTACAATACATGTCCAACAAGGACCAGCAACGTACTGGTATGTTGCTGGACTTTGAATGGTTATACCAGAATGATGCCTGCGGGTTTAGGTATTATCTTGGTATCATTCTTTTCAGCCAGCGGCCTGCTTTCATGTAAAAGCAATCCTAGCTGCTAATTAGCCTCTGGACTGCTTTTACAAGCAGTGGGAGGGAATGTCCCCCCCCCGGATATAAAAAGCGCATTTGGGAAAGCATTTTATCACACCGATCTTGGTGTGGTCAGATGCTTTGAGGGCAGAGGAAAGATCTAGGGTCTAATAGACCCCATTTTTTTCAAAAAAAGAGTATCTGTCACTACCTATTGCTATCATAGGGGATATTTACATTCCCTGAGATAACCATAAAAAATAATAAAATAAAAAAATATGGAAGTAACAGTTTAAAAATAAAATAAAAAAGGAAAATTAATAATTAAAAAAAAAAAAAAAAAAGCACCCCTGTCCAGCCCTGCTCTTGCGCAAAGGCGAACGCAAGCGTCGGTCTGGCGTCATATGTAAACAGCAATTGCATCATGCATGTGAGGTATCACCCCGAAGGTCAGATCGAGGGCAGTAATTTTAGCAGTAGACCTCCTCTGTAAATCTAATGTGGTAACCTGTAAAGGCTTTTAAAGGCTTTTAAAAATGTATGTAGTTTGTCGCCACTGCGCGTTTGTGCGAAATTTTAAAGCATGTCATGTTTGGTATCCATGTACTCGGCCTAAGATCATCTTTTTTATTTCATCAAACATTTGGGCAATATAGTGTGTTTTACTGCATTAAAATAAAAAAAAAGTGTATTTTTTCCCCAAAAAATGCGTTTGAAAAATCGCTGCGCAAATACTGTGTGGAAAAAAAAATGCAACACCCACCATTTTAATCTGTAGGGCCTTTGCTTTAAAAAAATATATAATGTTTGGGGGTTCAGTGTAATTTTCTTGCAAAAAAAAATAATGTTTTCACGTAAACAAAAAGTGTCAGAAAGGGCTTTGTCTTCAAATGGTTAGAAGAGTTGGATGTAAGCTTCCTATTGTTGTGTATAAAATGCCAGGACAGTTCAAACCCCCCCCCCCCCAAATGACCCCATTTTGGAAAGTAGACACCCCAAGCTATTTTCTGAGAGGCATGTCGAGTCCATGGAATATTTTATATGTTGACACAAGTTGCGTAAAAAAGACAATTCTTTTTTTACTTTTTTGCACAAAGTTGTCACTAAATGATATATTGCTCAAACATGCCATGGGCATATGTGGAATTACACCCCAAAATACATTCTGTTGCTTCTCCTGAGTACGGGGATACCACATGTGTGAGACTTATTGCCGCGTATGGGACCCCAAAACCAAGCACCGCCTTCAGGCTTTCTAAGGGTGTAAATTTTTAATTTCACTCCTCACTGCCTATCACAGTTTCGGAGGCCATGGAATGCCCAGATGGCACAAACCCCCCCAAATGACCCCATTTTGGAAAGTAGACACCCCAAGCTATTTGCTGAGAGGTATGGTGAGTATTTTGCAGATCTCACTTTTTGTCACAAAGTTTTGAAAATTGAAAAAAGAAAAAAAAAAATATTTTCTTTCTTAATTTTCAAAAACAAATGAGAGCTGTAAAATACTCACCATGCCTCTCAGCAAATAGCTTGGGGTGTCTACTTTCGAAAATGGGGTCATTTGGGGGGGTTTTGTGCTATTTTGGCATTTTATGGCCTTCGAAACTGTGATAGGTAGTGTGGAGTGAAATCAAAAATTTGCGCCCTTAGAAATCCTGAAGGCGGTGCTTGGTTTTCGGGGTCCCGTACGCGGCTAGGCTCCTAAAAAGTCCCACACATGTGGTATCCCCGTACTCAGAAGAAGCAGCAAAATGTATTTTGGGGTGCAATTCCACATATAACCATGGCATGTGTGAGCAATATATCATTTAGTGACAACTTTTTGTAATTTTTTTTTGTCATTATTCTATCACTTGGGATAAAAAAAAAATATTCAATGGGCTCAACATGCCTCTCAGCAATTTCCTTGGGGTGTCTACTTTCCAAAATGGGGTCATTTGGGGGGGGGTTTGTACTGCCCTGCCATTTTAGCACCTCAAGAAATGAGATAGGCAGTCATAAATTAAAAGCTGTGTAAATTCCAGAAAATGTACCCTAGTTTGTATAACTTTTGCGCAAACCAATAAAAATACGCTACTTGACATTTTTTTTTACTAAAGACATGTGGCTGAATAAATTTTGGCCTAAATGTATGACTAAAATTGAGTTTATTCGATTTTTCTTATAACAAAAAGTAGAAAATATCATTTTTTTTTCAAAATTTTCAGTCTTTTTCCGTTTTTATATCGCAAAAAAAAAAAACGCAGAGGCAATCAAATACCATTAAAAGTAGACTTGTGCACGACGGAAAAATTTTTTAGTTTCGGTTCTTGTCTTTTCGGTCCTTTGGATTTGTAATCGTTCGTAATTTTGCTAGACGGGATTTTTCGTGTTCGGACTAATTCGTATTTTCGCAAGCGACATTTTTCGTTGAATCGGAATGATTCGTATTAATGTAAACCTTATTTTTAGTTGATTTATAATTCGTACTTTCGGTAGAGTACATTGTTTTTCGTTGATTCTGGACACATATATAGTGCCGTCGTACGTGTTGTACGTCACCGCGCTTTGCTTGAGCATTTTTTTTCACGATAGTGTGTAGGTAAGGCAGGCTTGAGAAGAATCACGTTGAGAAAAACGCGTTTTTTTTCAATGACATTAAAAGCGGTCGTGTGTACGCGGCATTATTGTGCTTCGAATGGATTCGTACATTCGTAACTTTTTTCATAACTAATTATGCCGAAGACATTCGGGCATTCGCTATTTGCGATATAATTTGTTTCGGATTCGGTTTTATTTGTAATTGCTTTGTTCGGAAATTCGAATGCTTCCGAACGTCCGAAAGTTGCTAAATTCGGACGAATTTTGATTCGTTACGAAACGAATTGCACAAGCCTAATTAAAAGAAAGCTCTATTTGTGGGAAGAAAAGGACGCAAATTTAGTTTGGGTACAACATTGCATGTCCGCACAATTTCCAGTTAAAGCAGCGCAGTGCCAAATTGTGAAATCGCCTCTGGTCATTATGGTCCGTATTGGTCCGGTCCTTTAAGTGGTTAAAATAAAAAGTTCTACCCAAGGGCAAGCTGCTTCTGTTAGTCCGAAATTACATCTCTGTGCACCCCTCTGAAATTGGTTTCAAATTGATACTATGAATTTGATATTCCTGACTGTAGTACCAAGTTCCACCATCCCAGCCCACATAATGAGACGTGTTTTATGATCGTGGCATGTACTGTATATCTTGGTACATTTTTTTCACCCTCCAAATATATTACTTACATTTAATTGTAGAAAATATAGAAAATGAAAACATAGAAAATGAAATGCTTTTTTATTATAGCATATTTCCTGTTAAATTTTTTTTTTTAGTTTTGGATAGAAAGGGCAGGGTTAGAACACCTGTCAAGTTTTTACAGTTATCTGGGGCTCCATTAGAGAGATTTCTCCTAACTTTCTGTCCCTATGACATTTTACCATACAAGAGGTGAGGGTAATTTTCAGCTGCCATAAAAACAGAAATGAAAATATTTTTATTAGAACTATAGGCAAAACTTTTTTTTTTATATTGGATAGAGCAAGGGAGGGTTATAACCCCTGTCGGATATTTTTTTTTCATCATCTGTGTCCCCTTGCAAAGATTTTACTTCACTTTCTGTCCCATAGTCAAACAGGAAGTGAGTGGAATTCCTTGCAAATGAAGGAAATTCCTTGGGGACCCCCAGGTCACCAGAACTAGTGTCCACATTGGAAAGATTCACCTGCTATTACTTTTCTGGGGACAACGAAAATTTTTAGTTTTTCCTCTACTTTAATTTTCAATAATAGTAAACAGGACAAATAGAGCGGGCACAGACAGCAATAAATACTGACAGGTGTTCCAATCCATCTCTACTCCAAATCGTAAAAAAAAATGATTTTGCCTTAGTTATACTTTAATTTAAGTAAAGTAAGGAAAGGCTAGAACCCCTGTCGGATTTAAATTTTTGTTTGTGTCCCTGTAGCGGAATTTCCCACACTTCCTGTGGTGAAACTGTTGTCAACAAGACAGGAATTCATGTGAAATCTCTCTAATGCCCTGTACACACGATCCGTTTTACAGATGAAAACAGTCCGATGGACTTTTTTCATCGGACAAACCGATCGTGTATGGGACCCATCGGTCTTTTTTCCATCGGTGAGAAAAAATAGAACATGTTTTAAATTTATCCGATGGGAAAAAAAAAAACGATAGCAAATTCCGATCGTCTGTGTGGAACTCCATCAGAGAAAAAACCCACGCATGCTCAGAATCAAGTTGACGCATGCTCAGAAGCCTAGAACTTAATTTTTCTTGTCTCGTCGGAGTGTTTTACGTCAAAGCGTTTGGGACGGTCGGATTTTTGACTAATGGTGTGTAGGCAAGACTGATGGAAGTCAGCTTCATCGGAATTCCGATGGAAAAATCCATCGGATTTGAATCCATAGGAAATCCAATCGTGTGTACAGGGCTTTAAGGAATCTTGGAAAGCAGTAAAAAACCAACTGAAGTTGTAATCCCTCGCAACTCTATTCAACGCTAAAAAAATTAAACGTTTGACATATGCTTTCAAAGATATTAAATTGTTTGGTAACATTAATTGAAACATGATAGTGTAACCTGGACTGTAGCTGATAACTGCTGCAGAACCTCTTCCTTTGTTGCTGCTGTATTATTCTTCTGCAGTGTGGACAGAGTTAAAGAATATGTAAACCCAACATTTCATATTCCAGATATGTGTCTGTTGTACCCAGGGCCGGATTCCCAAGGCCACAGAGGCCAGGCCTCGGGGCGGCAGTGAATGCAGGGGCGGCGCCGCGGCGCCCCCCCCCCCTCTTCCGCTGCAGAGGAGAGAGGAGGGGGGAGAGGTGAGATGTGTCAGGACTTTCGGTAGCAACCCCCCCCCCCCGCTCCTCAATCCAATCCGCATGGCAGAGGAAGGGAGGGAAAGAGGTGAGATGTCTCTACACAGGCTGCTGGAACTCTGTTAACACAGGTCACGGCCGCCACTCACTTCCCGTTGTGCAGCCGTGCCTGTTGTCAGCTCCAGGGGGAGGGCTGCAGGACTGAGCTATGTCTCGTCTCACACATAGCTCAGCCTCAGAGCACACTGGCGCTGACATCCCTCTCTCTGCACAGACAGAGGAGAGATAGAGCTCTGATCCTCCTCCTTCTGAGTCTGCCCCGAGGCAGAGGGCACTGGGCAGGAAGTTTGAACCCAGAAAAGTGTCAGACAGCCAGCGCCTCAGCCTCCATCCTGGTAAGCTCACCCTCTCTCCTGCCTCCCAGTGTATAAAAAGGGGTGCTCTGTGGACTTTGTTAAAGGGGAGGGGGGCAGGCTTTGGTGAGCAGAGACCCCCTTTACACCAGAGTCCACAGCATGCCCCCTTAAATCAAGTTTCCCAGAACACCCCTTAAATTAGGGTTCCCGTTTACATTAGAGTCCACAGAGCTCCCCCTTACAGTGTAAGTGGAAATTCTGTGTGGACTCTGATGTAAGGGGGGCCTCTGTGCAGACTCTGATGTAAGGGGGGCCTCTCTGCAGACTCTAATGTAAGGGGGCCTCTGTGCGGACTCTGATGTAAGGGGGGGCTCTGTACAGACTCTGATGTAAGGGGGGCTCTGTGCAGACTCTGATGTAAGAGGGGCTCTGTGTGGACTCTGATGTAAGAGGGGGCCTCTGTGCGGACTCTGATGTAAGAGGGGGCCTCTGTGCAGACTCTGATGTAAGGGGGGCCTCTCTGCAGACTCTAATGTAAGGGGGCCTCTGTGCGGACTCTGATGTAAGGGGGGGCTCTGTACAGACTCTGATGTAAGGGGGGCTCTGTGCAGACTCTGATGTAAGAGGGGCTCTGTGTGGACTCTGATGTACAGTAAGAGGGGGCCTCTGTGCGGACTCTGATGTAAGAGGGGGCCTCTGTGCGGACTCTGATGTAAGAGGGGGCCTCTGTGCAGACTCTGATGTAAGAGGGGGCCTCTGTGCGGACTCTGTTGTAAGGGGGGGGCTCTGTACGGACTCTGATGTAAGGGGGGTCTCTGTGCGGACTCTGATGTAAGAGGGACCTCTGTGCGGACTCTGATGTAAGGGGGGGCTCTGTGCGGACTCTGATGTAAGGGGGGGCTCTGTGCGGACTCTGATGTAAGGGGGGCTCTGTGCGGACTCTGATGTATGGGGGGGCTCTGTGCGGACTCTGATGTAAGGGGGGGCTCTGTGCGGACTCTGATGTAAGGGGGGGCTCTGTGCGGACTCTGATGTAAGAGGGGGCTCTGTGAAGACTCTGATGTAATGTAAGGGGGGCTCTGTGCAGACTCTGATGTAAGGGGGGCCTCTGTGCGGACTCTGATGTAAGGGGGGCCTCTGTGCGGACTCTGATGTAAGGGGGGGCTCTGTGCGGACTCTGATGTAAGAGGGGGCTCTGTGAAGACTCTGATGTAATGTAAGGGGGGGCTCTGTGCAGACTCTGATGTAAGGGGGGCCTCTGTGCGGACTCTGATGTAAGGGGAGGCTCTGATGTAATTTGGACCTTTGGCAGCAACCCAGCAACCCCCCCCCACTTCTCAATTCGAGGGGCAGAAGAGGAGGGGAGAGATGAGAGGAGAGGTCACTTGGACTTTTCCGGCCAGCACATCTCCCCCCCCCCCAGTTCTCAACCCGTCAACCCGCGGCATTGGGGCGGCAAAAGGGAGGACCCGGCCTTGGGGCGGCAAAGGGAATAAATCCGGGCCTGGTTGTACCATGTACTTGTATGAGAAAGTGTCCTGTTCTCTTTGTATTGCTTTCATTTGTGTGAAATCACTGGTGTTCCTACCAGTCACTCTGCTTCCCTATTAAAAACTGACCACTCTAGGCACGAGAACACACTGTGGTCAGTTCTCTAGCTATGCTGGGAACTCAGCCTGCTCTCCTTCAATAATCAGACTTGTCCTGACAGCCTCCCCCTCCTCCTCCTTCCCCGCACAGCCATTCATTGGGATCAATGATCAAGATCAGTATGCTGCTGTTTCTAACTCCCCAGTTTTTTTTTATTTAATGCAGCAGAGAACAGTGGGAATGTGATCCCTTATAAAAAAAAGGGGGTTTATAATAATTTTTTATATCTATACACAATGTTTTACCTTTCATTTCTATTTTAAACTGAATGGGTTGTTTTAAAAAAGTGAGGATTCATGTATATTTTAAACAAAATATTTGATAAGGGAGAAGTGCAGCGGCCATCTTTATGAAAACCACTTTGTAATGCTCATCTATGGAGTGTCTCCTGAGCGAGGGGTAACCATCTTAGCTGGGTCTGGAGGACAGTGATTGGCTGATTAAACAGAGCAACGGGACATGAAACTGGGTGTCTGGAGAAAGGGAGCTCTGTTGTGCCAACAGCCTGCAAAATGCTGGGAGGAAGCCACTGTGGGAACCATGTGCTGCTGCAACCATTTTTCTGTGCTGAGCAGCTGAGAGAGCACCACAAGGTTGCAGTGAAAGGATAACAGTGGTATGTGACCAGAGTTTGCTGGAGCTATCTGATGTTGTGCTGTCCAGTAGAATGAGGCTGATCAGAGTTTACTGGTGCTATCATATTCTTTGAAATGTTACATGTCAAGGGATGGTCTTGGAAGCAAGCAGGTGTGTAAAAGAGCCTGAGCTGCTGCTGGATAAATGGATCCCTACCATAGCTGACCACAATCGGGTGAGAACTTAAAGAAGCAAACAGACTGAGAGCCTTCTCCCTGAGAGGGTGTGATATGAATGCCTAGTGAGATTAGACTTTACTAGAGAGCACTCTCACCAAAGAAAGAAAAGAGGGATGGTCTCAGCAGGACTGAAGGAGAGAGATCACATCAACTTCTATCCCTGTCTAATGAACTGACTTTTACTGAAACAGAGCACGTGTCTGGAGACCCAGAAGAAGGTGTCCTAGGACTGGTAAGAGACTAACATTATACAAGTTAATCAGTTATCTGCTGGGAACTGTTGTGCTTTCTTCAAGGACCCCAACTTTGCTAGCCAACATTTTTTTTTCCTCAGTCCTTGGCCAGTGGGATAAAACTGGGACTGTTGTAGCAAGTTACAACTGTCTTTATTTACTGTTGCTAGGTAAATGCAGTTCAGTTTTGTTAATTACAGATAGTCAGAATACTGCAGGTGTTTAACCATATCTCTGAAAATAATGTTTTCTTATTCTATATAAGTACACTTGCACTCTCTTCATTTAGGCTATGCTTGGCCTGATAAATTCTTTGAAATACCCCAAGGTGTGTCGGTAAGTGCTGGGTGAGCGAAGTGTGTCACCTTCAGAGAAAGTGTGCAGAGAAATCACAAAACAATTCAGCGGCTCCTCTGGGAGTAGCTCTACAACAGGAACATGTGTGCATAGTACTAGTATGTATGTCAAACCTGATCATGAATCCACAGAAAATATTTTTTTCTCTTATTTTTTATATTATCTTATTTTTTATATTTTTGGAACGTCTAAGATACCAACTTTACCTGCATATAAGCCCAGTCATAGCTGCTGTGTTTTTTTTTTTCATTTCAGGATAGGATCTGGTCTGCTGGTTTATATTTTTTTACATTTTAATACAGGAAGTTTGCTCATTAAAGATAAAGAATATTATTTTCAATAATAAAGAATACTTACAACTGAAATATCCAGTACATTTATTACATAATCATCACACTATTTAACATTTCTGTGCTTCAAGGCCTAATTTACACTTGTGACCGGAGGCGGTAAAAACTAGAAGTTGAGCTGTGCTTTTATTGCACCCTGACCACGCTTCCCCCAAACCCAACACATCATTTTCTACTTCTTTCATTTATAAACAGTTTGTATTTGATATGAAAAAAACAAAGAATTAGAAAAACACTATTTACACAAAACTTTGGTAGGAATACATTCACAAAAATTACAAATGTATCACACCCCTCATTCATATTATGTCACGGTGCTTACTATTTCCCCACAGTGATGAGGATGGATCCTTGTTTCAGCTAATAAAGGTTCATTAACGTGGCCACTGTACTTTTATTTCTTGCGTTTTCCTCCCAGTACGAGTACTACAATCAAACCAACGACGAGCAAGAACATTGCAATAGATAACAGAACAGTAATCACAACCATTCCTCCACTGCGAGCAAAGAGAACTGGTAGTGTATTAGACACTGCAATAAGAGAGAAAATACACATAAAATGATTTTTTAAGCATGTATGCTGTTTATACAGTTACTTGATCTAGTACAAAATAGGCAAATGTACAGAAATATTACTTAGAAGAATGCACAAGATATAGGGGACAGCAGAGTGGCTTAGTGGTTAGCACTTCTGCCTTGCAACTCTGGAGTTTCCAGTAAGGACAATATTTGCATGGAGTTTGCATGTTCTCCCTGGGCTTACATGTGTTGTCTCCCACACACCAAAGACATGGAGGAATTCATCTAAATTGGCCCTAGTTTGTGTGTGTATGAATGTGAGTTAGGGACCTTAGAGCGTAAGCTTCTTGAGGGCAGAGACTGATGCGAAGGTACAATATGTAAAATGATACCTAAATTGTTGGCGCTATGTACATACCTGTAATAAATATACTTAGTATTAGGATAACTTAGTCATACTCAGAGTATGATAACCATTCTTTTAGGCATTAGTACTTTTAACAATTATATAATTATGGGGAAAAAATAAACTTGACAAACAGAGCACTACACCGGTCAAAATAATAGGATAGTTTCATTTTACCTCCAGATTGCCAATATGTCTCACATAATAAATACATTATATATACAGTATCTCACAAAAGTGAGTACACCCCTCACATTTTTAAAATATTTTATTTTATCTTTTAATGTGACAACACTGAAGAAATTACACTTTGCTACAATGTAAAGTAGTGAGTGTACAGCTTGTATAACAGGGTAAATGTGCTTTCCCCTCAAAATAACTCAACACACAGCTATTAAAGTGTTTGTAAACCCTCTCTGACATGTTTTACCTACAGGTAAGCCTAGATTAAGGCTTACCTGTAGGTGTTTGCAATATCTCCTAAACCTACACGGTTTAGGAGATATTTGCCACAAAGAATGCACCATTGTCTACGGCGCAGGCGCACTGAGAATGCCGGTTTTCAGAATGGATACACAGTGAAGGAAGTTCCCCATCAGGTCCGCTCAGGCCAATGACATAGGCGGGGTCTGACATACGAGGGGGGCGGACCTAATGGGGAACTTCCTTCACTGTGTAATACATGAATAGAGTTAGACCCGCCCCTTCTAAAGTTCCCCATCTGGTCTGCTTAGCCTTACACCTAGTCATAGGCTGAGCAGACCTGATGGGGAACTTTAGAAGGGGCGGGTCTATTCATGTATTATACAGTGAAGGAAGTTCCCCATCAGGTCCGCCCCCTCGGTATGTCAGACCCCACCTACGTCATTGGCCTGAGCGGACCTGATGGGGAACTTCCTCCACTGTGTAATACATAAATAGACCCGCCCCTTCTCACGTTCCGCATCTGGTCCGCTTAGCCTTACACCTAGTCATTGGCTGGGCGGACCTGATGGGGAACTTTAGAAGGGGCGGGTCTATACATTTAATAGACTGTGGAGGAAGTTCCCCATCAGGTCCGCTCAGGCTCAGCCAATGACGGACAGCGCTGGACATCGGATCGCCGTGGGACACTGGATTTCATCGCTGGAATGGTTTTTTATTTTATTTATTTTTAATAAAGGACTTTTCCAAGGTGTTTGTGTGTTTTTACAATGTACCCCTTACCAATTCACATAGGGGGGGCCGGGATCTGGGGGTACCCTTTGTTAAAGGGGTCTTCCAGATTCCGATAAGCCCCCTGCCCGCAGATCCCCATGTTGAGGGCATGTGGCCTGGTACGGTTCAGGAGGGGGGGGGCGCTCTCTCGTCCCCCAGTCTTTTCCTGCGGCCTGCCAGGTTGCGTGCTCGGATAAGGGCTTGGAATGGATTTTTGGGGGGACTCCACGCCATTTTTTTTTAAATTTAGGGTGGAGTTCCCCTTAAAATCCATGCCAGACCTGAAGGGCCTGGTATGGATATTTGGGGGGAACCGCACGCATTTTTTTTTTATATTTGTGGCGGGGTTCCCCTTAATATCTATACCAGACCTGAAGGGCCTGGTAATTGAATTTGGGGGGACCCCCACGTTTTTTGTTTTTTTTTATCAATGACTTTTCTATGTATTGCCGGGAGCCGACGATTCATTATTAGCCTCGAGTGAGTTTTAAATGACTTGTTTTCCTTCAGAAATGACATTTTGTGCAGGGACAGTTCTAAGCACGGGAAACAAGCGCGACTTTACATGCATATCATACACACCCCCTAGGTATGAAATTTAAAGGAATATTTCACTTTTATTGTATCACTTTAAGCATTATTAAAATCACTGCTCCCAAAAAAACGGCCGTTTTTAAAACTTTTTTTTTGATAGATACATGTTCCCCGGGGCAGGACCCGGGTCCCCAAACACTTTTTAGGACAATAACTTGCATATAAGCTTTTAAAATTAGCACTTTAGATTTCTCCCATAGACTTTTTGAATTTGCCGCGAACACCCCAAATTATTCGCTGTTCGGCGAACGGGCGAACAGGCAATGTTCGAGTCGAACATGAGTTTGACTCGAACTCGAAGCTCATCCCTAGTGCAGAGGTTGAAGGGGTGTGGGTCAGCCTGTCAGTGCTGAGACCATACGCTGCACATTGCATGAAATTGGTCTGCATGGCTGTCGTCCCAGAAGGAAGCCTCTTATAAAGATAATGCACAAGAAAGCCCACAAACAGTTTGCTGAAGACAAGCAGACTAAGGACATGGATTACTGGAACCATGTCCTGTGCTCTGATGAGAACAAGATAAACTTATTTGGTTCAGATGGTTTCTAGCGTGTGAGACGGCAACCAGGTGAGGAATACAAAGACAAGTGTCAAGCATGGTGATGGTCTGGGGCTGCATGAGTGCTGCCGACACTGGGGAGCTACAGTTCATTGAGGGAACCATGAATACCAACATGTACTGCGACATACTGAAGCAGAGCATGATCCCCTCCCTTCGGAGACTGGGCCGCAGGGCAGTATTCCAACATGATAATGACCCCAAACACACCTTCAAGACGACCACTATCTTGCTAAAGAAGCTGGTGGTAAAGGTGATGGACTGGCCAAGCATGTCTCTAGACCTAAACCCTATTGAGCATAGGGTTGCCACCTGTCCGGTATTCACCCGGACAGTACGGGTTTTGAAACATATGCCCGGGTCTCTGCCCGCCTGAGGCACATTATTCAGACCCGCCAGTGGCACCCTGTGCCTCCACGGCCAGCGTGCGCTGACATCCGGTCCGCTTGATGTCTGCTCCTGCTGCCTTAGTGCCTCCATATCTACCAAATACCCCCCCCCCCCCACCCCGGCCCCCACACTGTCAGCGCACCTCCGACTCCGTTCGCTCAGTGTTCTGCAGAGTGCAGATGGGACACAGAGGCAGAGCCGGAGCCTCCTCCATGTTGCCGGGTACTGTCCTCAGGTTGGCTGCAGAAGGGACAAGGAGGTTGGGTTGAAGGCAGAGCCTCCCCATTCCCTGCTGCTCTGTTGGAATTTGAAGTGTGCGGCAGAGATCACGCTGGGACTGGAGCTCAGCTTGTAAGGTACATTTTGCCCCCCCACCCCACCATACACTATACATACATACAGTTCTGCCACTCCCTCCCATACACCATCCGTCCATATAGTTCTCCCACTCCTCCTCATACACCATCCATATATACAGTTCCCCCCATATATACAGTTCTCCCCCCCATATATACAGTTCACCCCCCATATATACAGTTTCCCCCCCATATATACCCCCCCATACACCATCCATATATACAGTTCTCCCCCCCATATATACAGTCCCCCATATATATACAGTTCCCCCCCATACACCATCCATATATACAGCCCCCCCATATATACAGTCCCCCATATATATACAGTTCCCCCCCATACACCATCCATATATACAGTTCTCCCCCCCCCAATATATACAGTCCCCCATATATATATATATACAGTCCCCCCATACACCCTCCATATATACAGTTCTCTCCCCATACACCATCCATATATACAGTTCTCCCCCCCATATATACAGTTCCCCCCCATACACCATCCATATATACAGTCCCCCCCATATATACAGTCCCCCATATATATACAGTTCCCCCCCCCCATACACCATCCATATATACAGTCCCCCCCATATATACAGTCCCCCATATATATATATACAGTCCCCCCCCATACACCCTCCATATATACAGTTCTCTCCCCATACACCATCCATATATACAGTTCTCCCCCCCATATATAAAGTTTCCCCCATACACCATCCATATATTCAGTCCCCCATATATACAGTCCCCCCCCCCATACACCATCCATATATACAGTTCTCTCCCCCATATATACAGTTCCCCCCATACACCATCCATATATACAGTCCCCCCCATACACCATGTATATATGCAGTTCTCCCCCCATATATACACTTCCCCCCCTCTCCATACATCATCCATATATACAGTTCTCCCCCATATACAGTTCTCCCCCCCATATATACAGTTCTCCCCCGCCATATATACAGTCCCCCCCATACACCATCCATTTCTACAGTTCTCTCCCCATACACCATCCATATATACAGTCCCCCCCATATATACAGTTTCCCCCCCATACACCATCCATATATTTAGCCCCCCATATATACAGTTCCCCCCCCATATATACAGTTCTCCCCCGCCATATATACAGTCCCCCCATACACCATACATATATACAGATCCCCCCCGTACACCATCCATATATACAGTCCCCCCCATACACCATCCATATATACAGTTCTCCTCCCCATATATACAGTCCCCCATATATATATATATATATATTGTGACAGCAGGAAGGTAAAGTCACCTGGTTGCATCCAGGGGGGTAGATATATTTCTCCCAGATTCAGGCTTTATGCCGACTTATACAACTAGGGAGGGAGTTGATGAAGCCCAGCTGAGGCTAGTGGGCTCATGGATGACTCATACCTCTAGGGAGAGGGCTGGGCGTCGTGCAGGCAGGGAGTTGATGAGACCAGCTGAAGCCTGTCAGTTCGTTTAAGGCCTCTATAAAAACTCCCAGCTTCATTAGATGTTAGCTCATGCCTGGACCCAGACCTGTGTGGACTGTCTAGGGAGAGTGAACCCCTGTGCGGTGAGGCAAAGCCTGTGTGGCTATTTGTTTGGACTTTTACTAAACCAGGGACTTAGGGACTAGGACAGCACCAGGCTGATCCCAGTTGTTAGTTTAGGAAACCTGCATGTTTAGTCAGAGGTCAAACTGACCAGGATTTATTTTGTTTATGTTTCTTTTTGGCTTTGCTGTGTTTTTGTCACTGTACATAGAGAAATAAACCGCACCTTTTGATTTTGAAAACCACAACCTCCGTCTGCTGGCCCTGTTTTTGTGTGGGGAGCCCAACCAGGGGGTCACACACACCCGCTACCGAGTTAACCCCCTCACAGTTGGTGGAGAATGCGGGCAGTTTTTTTTAAGCCAGCATGGAGGAGATACTGAAACAGCTGGCTCTAGCAAATGCCAATCAACAGCAGACAAATGCAGGTTTGCAAAGGAGCCTTGCAGCCCAGCAGCAAGCTCATCAACAAGCCCAGCAGCAATCTGAGGCCCGCTTCATAGACCTGTTACAGAAGCAAGAGCAGAGACTACAACAAATGGAAGCAGTAATGCAGCAACGTCCGCAGACCAGTGAGGAAAGCCGTCCCACTAATACCGCGTCCTTTGGGGTGAGTCGTTTATTGACAAAAATGACTGGAGAGGATGATCCAGAGGTATTTTTGACCACATTTGAAAGGACTGCTGAAAGAGAAAAGTGGCCTGAGGAGCAGTGGGCTGGACTGGTGGCTCCTCTGTTAACTGGTGAATCGCAGAAGGCTTACTATGACCTAGAGCCTGACCAAGCAAAAGACTATGTGATGCTAAAAGCTGAAATATTGGCAAGGCTGGGTGTCACCCTGGCTGTCCGGGCTCAGCGTGTGCATAACTGGACTTTCCAGCTTGGAAAACCCCCCAGGTCTCAAATGTATGATCTCATTCACCTGAGCAGGAAGTGGCTACAGCCAGAGACTTTGTCCGCACCAGAGATTGTGGAACGTGTTGTAATGGATCGGTTTTTGAGAGCTCTTCCTACTGCCATCCAAAAGTGGGTAAGCCATGGAGACCCAGAGACGGCCGGTGGTCTTGTGGATCGTGTAGAGAAATACTTGGCTACAGAGAACCTGACGGCCTCTTCCAGAAACTCTCGGACTTTCCACCCTAAGACCAGACCATCCCCAGGGGCGGATAAGAGGATTCCAAGGGGTGAGGGTGGAGAGAGTGAGAGGGTGGGAGCTCTACCCAAAGTTTGGCGAGAACAGCCTGGGAAGTCAGGGGCTCAAGAGGCAGCCAAATGGATTGTTTGCT
Organism: Rana muscosa; assembly: GCA_029206835.1. Classification (NCBI taxonomy): domain Eukaryota; kingdom Metazoa; phylum Chordata; class Amphibia; order Anura; family Ranidae; genus Rana; species Rana muscosa. The sequence goes on along the minus strand of CM055124.1, from coordinate 141,026,475 downwards.
ACCGCTGCCGGCAAGCGGGACATATTGCAGCAAATTGCCCGGTTGTGGAGGAACCCATGCAATGTGACTTTCTGATGGACAGACGTCAGTCGCTGTGTGCGACAGTCACATGCACTGCCATTCGGGGAACTGAGAAACATTTATGCAAAATGTGTATTAATGGTAGAAATGTTGTGGTATTACTGGATTCAGGTAGCCTTGTGACCCTGATAAAGGCTGAATTAGTTAAAACAGAGGTCTCTGGGAATAGCAAGGTAGCTGTTATTTGTGTGCATGGGGACACCCGAGAGTATCCAGTGACTACAGTGTGTTTCGAGACCCCCAAAGGTACCCTCTCTCATCCAGTGGGGTTAGTATCTCAATTACCGCATGATGCCATTGTGGGAAGGGATTTTCCGAAGTTCTGGGAACTGTGGGATGATCCTGAGCCCCCCACTGGTGCCCCTATGTACCAGGAATGTGATAGCCAGAACTCCTCTGAGAGTGGTGAGGACTCTCCAGAATTTCCCTTGTCAGTATTGGCAGGGGAGACTCAAGAAACTGGAGAGGAGCCCACCTCCTCAGACGAAAACCTACCGTCTGTGGAGTTTTCTGATCTGGAGGTTCACAGGGAAAATTTTGCCACAGAACAGTTAAAAGACCCCGCCCTAATAAAGGCACGGGAAAACGTAGTGGAAATAGATGGCGAGTTAGTGAACCCAGATAATACCTGCACTTACCCATACTTCAGCGTAGAGAAGGACCTACTGTATCGGGTGGCAAAAAGGGCAGAAGAAACCGTTGAGCAGCTTGTGGTGCCCAAACCTTACAGGAAGTTGGTGTTGGAGTTGGCCCATGGGCACATTCTTGGAGGTCATCTGGGGACAGAGAAAACCCGAGAGAGGGTATTACAGAGATTCTATTGGCCTGGGGTGATGAAGGACATAGAAAATTATTGTTCCTCCTGCCCTGTGTGTCAGAGGTCGGCCCCGATGCCACATTTCCGTAGCCCGCTGGTCCCTCTACCCATCATTGAGGTCCCGTTTGAGAGAATCGCAATGGATTTGGTAGGTCCTATAATCAAGTCCGCTAGGGGGCACCAGTACATATTGGTTATAATGGACTATGCCACCCGTTATCCAGAAGCGATCCCTCTCAGAAATACCTCGGCCAAAACCATAGCCAAAGAGCTATCTCTTGTTTTTAGCCGGGTGGGTATTTGTAAAGAACTGCTTACGGACCAAGGTACACCCTTTATGTCCCGGGTTATGAAAGAGCTGTGTAAATTGTTCAAAGTGACGCAATTGCGTACATCTGTGTATCACCCCCAAACCGATGGGCTGGTTGAAAGATTCAACAAAACCCTAAAACAAATGTTGAAGAAAGTGGTGGATAGAGATGGAAAGGATTGGGACTGTCTACTTCCTTATTTGATGTTTGCTATTAGGGAGGTGCCCCAATCCTCTACGGGATTCTCCCCCTTTGAGTTACTGTATGGGAGACACCCAAGAGGGCTGTTGGATATTGCCAAGGAAACTTGGGAAAGTGAGAGTTCTCCCCACAGGAGTGTGATTGAGCATGTCGCCCTGATGCAAGATCGAATTGCACAGGTAATGCCCATCGTGAAGGAACATTTGGCCCAAGCGCAGTTGGCACAGCAGAGAGTGTACAACCGTGGAGCAAAGACCCGTACCTTTTCCCCGGGGGATAGGATATTGGTACTTGTCCCTACGGTTGAAAGTAAATTCCTTGCCAAATGGCAAGGCCCCTACGAGATAATGGAAAAAGTGAGCGAAGTGAATTACAAGGTCAGACAACCAGGAAGGCGAAAGCCCGAACAGATATATCACGTTAATCTGTTGAAAGCCTGGAGGGATAGAGAGTCCCTAGTCGCAGAAACTTGGTCACCAGCTCAAACTGGTTGCGTGATTCCGGAGGTTGGAATAGCAGCCACCTTGTCACAACCCCAACAACAGGAGGTTAAGGAGTTTGTGCTTCGCAACAAGGAGGTGTTCTCTGAGCTGCCGGGACAAACATCTGGGGTAGAGCATGATATTATTACCCCGCCCGGTGAAAGGGTGAAGTTAAAACCCTATCGGATCCCAGAGGCCCGACGGGAGGCAATACGGGAGGAAGTACAGAAAATGCTGAACTTAGGGGTGATAGAGGAGTCCCAAAGTGATTGGTCTAGTCCCATTGTGTTGGTGCCTAAACCGGATGGGAGCTGGCGATTTTGTAACGATTTTCGTCAGTTGAACAAAGTTACAAAATTTGACACCTACCCCATGCCACGTATAGATGAGTTGATCGACCGGCTGGGAACAGCCCGATACATGACGACTCTTGACCTCACAAAAGGGTATTGGCAAATTCCCCTGGCCAAGTCGGCCAAAGAGAAAACCGCATTTGTAACCCCAGACGGGGCGTTCCAATATAAGAGAATGCCGTTCGGGTTACAGAATGCGCCGGCCACATTCCAGCGGAAAATGGACCAGATACTGAGGCCCCATCGGAAGTATGCTGCGGCTTACCTGGATGACGTAATTGTCCATAGCACAGATTGGGCCTCACATCTGCCAAAAGTGCAAGCAGTCCTAGACTCTATCCGGGAAGCGGGGTTTACGGCTAACCCCAAGAAGTGTACCATTGGGCAGGAGGAGGCCAAATATCTTGGGTACACCATTGGCAGGGGAGTGATAAAACCCCAACTCAACAAAGTCGAGGCCATCCAGAGTTGGCCACGTCCCAACAGCAAGAAGCAGGTACGGGCCTTTCTGGGAATCGCGGGTTATTATCGGCGCTTCATTCCCCACTTTGCTTCTAAGGCTGTGCCCCTAACCAACCTGACGAAAGGGAAAGGGTCGGTCATGATTAAATGGACCCCCGAGGCTGAGGCAGCATTCCAATTCTTGAAACAAGCCTTATGTAGCCAGCCAGTGTTGTACTCACCCGACTTCTCTAAAGACTTTGTCGTACAAAGTGATGCGTCAGATGTGGGGTTAGGAGCAGTATTGTCCCAGGTCTGGAACGGGGAAGAGCACCCAGTCATTTACCTCAGCAGGAAGTTGAAGTCCCATGAGGTAAATTACGCCACGGTTGAAAAGGAGTGTTTAGCGGTGAAGTGGGCTCTAGATTCCCTTCGGTACTATCTGCTAGGTAGGCACTTTGACATGGTTACGGATCACGCTCCGTTAAAGTGGATGGCTCAAAACAAGGAGACAAATAGAAGAGTGAATAGGTGGTTCCTGGCCCTACAGGAATTCAACTTCACAGTAAAGCATCGCCCTGGCGTTCAAATGGGGAATGTGGATGCTTTGTCTCGAGTACATGAATGCCTGATTGCTGGTGTTCCAACCCCAAGGTTAAAACAGAGGGGGGGGGGGGTATCTGACAGCAGGAAGGTAAAGTCACCTGGTTGCATCCAGGGGGGTAGATATATTTCTCCCAGATTCAGGCTTTATGCCGACTTATACAACTAGGGAGGGAGTTGATGAAGCCCAGCTGAGGCTAGTGGGCTCATGGATGACTCATACCTCTAGGGAGAGGGCTGGGCGTCGTGCAGGCAGGGAGTTGATGAGACCAGCTGAAGCCTGTCAGTTCGTTTAAGGCCTCTATAAAAACTCCCAGCTTCATTAGATGTTAGCTCATGCCTGGACCCAGACCTGTGTGGACTGTCTAGGGAGAGTGAACCCCTGTGCGGTGAGGCAAAGCCTGTGTGGCTATTTGTTTGGACTTTTACTAAACCAGGGACTTAGGGACTAGGACAGCACCAGGCTGATCCCAGTTGTTAGTTTAGGAAACCTGCATGTTTAGTCAGAGGTCAAACTGACCAGGATTTATTTTGTTTATGTTTCTTTTTGGCTTTGCTGTGTTTTTGTCACTGTACATAGAGAAATAAACCGCACCTTTTGATTTTGAAAACCACAACCTCCGTCTGCTGGCCCTGTTTTTGTGTGGGGAGCCCAACCAGGGGGTCACACACACCCGCTACCGAGTTAACCCCCTCACAATATATATATATATATATATATATATATATATATATATATATATATACAGTTCCCCCCATACACCATCAATATATACAGTTCTCTCCCCCCATATATACAGTTCCCCCTCCCCATACACCATCCATATATACAGTTCCCCCCCATACACCATCCATATATTCATTCCCCCATATATATAGTCCCCCCCCCCATACACCACCCATATATACAGTTCTCCCCCCCCATACACCATACATATATACAGTTCTCCCCCCCATACACCATCCATATATACAGTCCCCCCCATACACATCCATCTATACAGTTCTCCCCCATACAGTCCCCCCCATACACCATACATATATACAGTTCTCCCCCCCATACACCATCCATATATACAGTCCCCCCATACACCATCAATATATACAGTTCTCCCCCCTCTCCATACACCATCCATATATACAGTTCTCCCCCCATATATACAGTACCCCCATACACCATCCATATATACAATTCCCCCCCATACACCATCCATATATACAGTTCTCCCCGGGTGACACCGTCCACTGCCCTACTGACACCATCCACTGCCCTACTGACTCCGTCCACTGCTCTGACGCCGTCCACTGCCCTACTGACACCGTCCACTGCTCTACTGACACCGTCCACTGCCCTACTGACACCGTCCACTGCCCTACTGACACCCTCCACTGCCCTACTGACACCGTCCACTGCCTTACTGGCGCCATCCACTGCCCTACTGACACCGTCCATTGCTCTACTGACACCATCCACTGCTCTACTGACACCGTCCACTGCCCTACTGACACCGTCCACTGCTCTACTGACACCATCCACTGCCCCACTGACGCCGTCCACTGCTCTTCTGACGCCGTCCACTGCTCTTCTGACGCCGTCCACTGCTCTACTGACGTCATCCACTGCCCTACTGACACTATCCACTGCCCTACTGACACCATCCACTGCTCTACGACACCGTCCACTGCCCTACTGACACCATCTACTGCCCTACTGACACCGTCCACTGCCCTACTGACACCATCAACTTTAAGTCCCCCCCCCCCACTGTTAATGCAATTTGGCCACGGCCACTGTTCACCTTAGCACACCTCATTACTACTCTCTTTGGGTAACCCAAAAGGTGTCCCAGGTATTTTAAAATCCTATAGCGTGTACGACAAAAAAATTGCCGTGCCATGCGAAAGTGTTCGGGTTTGGCTTGAAGAAAAGGTGGTAACCCTAATTGAGCATCTGTGGGGCATCCTCAAACGGAAGGTGGAGGAGCGCAAGGTCTGTAACATCCACCAGCTCCCTGATGTCATCCTGGAGGAGTGGAAGAGGACTCCAGTGGCAACCTATGAAGCTCTGGTGAACTCCATGCCCAAGAGGGTTAAGGCAGTGCTGGAAAAGGTATTTTGAGGGGACAGCAAATTTACACTGTTATACAAGCTGTACACTCACTACTTACATTGTAGCAAAGTGTCATCTCTTCAGTGTTGTTACATGAAAACATAAAATAAAATATTTACAAAAATGTGAGGGGTGTACTCATTTTTGTGAGATACTGTATATATATTAGGGCTGCGGAAATTAACGATTAATTGCTCGATTAATCGTTAATTTCATTGATCGATCAAAATAATTTTGATCGGGACGATCCACGGATTGAGCTCCACGGTCTCGCCCATAGGAAAGGCCGCGGCTTTGGCCTAGCTCCGGAGCAGCGGCCATCTTGGTACACCCGGCGGCGGCCTAGTAGCGGCGCACTGACGTCATCATCACCCGCCTGCTTGTGTCGTCTGCGGACGGGTCTGCCTGCTGTCTATTCCGGTAAGAGCAGACAATCGGAGATGTGGATATTACGGTATGGGGGGAGATGTGGGAAGATATGGACATTACATTATGGGGGGAGATGTGGGGAGATGTGGATATTACAGTATGGGGGGAGATGTGGATATTACAGTATGGGATCAAATGTGGATATTACAGTATGGGGGGAGATGTGGACATTACAGTATGGGGGGAGATGTGGGCAGATGTGGATATTACAGTATGGGGGGAGATGTGGATATTACGGTATGTGGGGAGATGTGGACATTACAGTATGGGGGGAGATGTGGACATTGCAGTATGGGGGGAGATGTGGACATTACAGTATGGGGGGAGATGTGGACATTACAGTATGGGGCAGATGTGGATATTACAGTATGGGGGAGATGTGGACATTACAGTATGTGGGGAGATGTGGACATTACAGTATGGGGGGAGATGTGGACATTACAGTATGTGGGGAGATGTGGACATTACAGTATGGGGGGAGATGTGGACATTACAGTATGGGGGGAGATGTGGATATTACAGCATGGGGGGAGATGTGGACATTACAGTATGTGGGGAGATGTGGACATTACAGTATGGGGGAGATGTGGACATTACAGTATGTGGGGAGATGTGGACATTACAGTATGGGGGGAGATGTGGACATTACAGTATGGGGGGAGATGTGGACATTACAGTATGGGGCAGATGTGGATATTACAGTATGGGGGGGAGATGTGTACATTACAGTATGGGGGGAGATGTAGACATTACAGTATGTGGGGAGATGTGGACATTATAGTATGTGGGGCAGATGTGGACATTATAGTATGTGGGGCAGATGTGGACATTACAGTATGGGGGGAGATGTGGACATTACAGTATGGGGGGAGATGTGGACATTACAGTATGGGGGGGAGATGTGGACATTACAGTATAAAATAAAATAAAAATGTAAAAATTGTATGTGCGTTATAATTAATCGAAATTAGTCGATTAAATCGATTTAAAAAAAATCGATTAATCGAACACGAAAATTTTAATCAGTAACAGCCCTAATATCTATCTATCTATCTATCTATATATATATATATATATATATATTTATTTTTTTCTTAGAGGATACTACTTATATAGTATGTTACTTAGGAAAGTACATTTTATTTTACATACAGCCAAGACATTTATCGAAATAGATTACCAAAATCAAGGTTTTCTTTAAAATAGTTACATTCATCAACAAAATGAAAGAATTAAGGAACAGGAGAGGAAGCAGTCATGAAAACAGTAATAAAAGGACAGAAACTATATAGTTACAGCATCTATACATACAAGCATCTATATACACATGTATTGATCTATGAATGTTTACCGTGATAGTGATGTACAGAAAATAAAGAAAGGAGGAGGCAAGAATAGGGTGATATTATTCTGTTCTAGTGTACTTACAGCCATTAAGTGTAGTAAAAGTAACTCCTGAAAACGCTGTATTGTTGATTACATAATATGCCCTGCAAAATGACAAATTACATTTTGTATGTTAATTTTATGTAATGCAGCTGTTTTGTCATGCAATATTGTATATTTCTGTGTTATATTTCTTAGGATCAAAATATATTCTGTTCTCTTATGCAATATAATACCCTTCCAGTTGGCGAAAATAATCTTCTGCCACCCAAGACCTCAAATTGAGAAGAATGGTATTTCTTCAATCTATATACAAATGTACCATCTCTAGGGTTATTTGTGCTTTGCCTTGTGTATCAGGAATGGCATCAGTGCATCTAAAACAGATTGGGTGAGTTTTACACTGACAGCAGAGCTCTGGTGAATATACTGGGGCAGCTGTGTCTCCCAGTTTGACAGCTCAGTCCTGTCTTTCAGTCTCCACATTCACTAGGACTCCAGTACAGCGGTGCGATCTGTGATCACTAAATGTGGTGCTCTGTAGCAGGCGACTGTGAATGGCCCAGATGCCACGTGATCCCTGTGCAATCACATGGTACCTAGTGAATAACAGTCATGAATGGAATTCATTCACAACATCATTGTTTACTGCTGTGTGTGATCTGTGATTGGTCACCTCACCAGTGATCACATGGTATCTGGGCCCATCTCAGAACCCTGTACCATGTGATTGCTGTGGCCAATCACAGCATCACATTAGTAAACAATGTGTCATGATTGAAAGCCATTAATGACAGTTTAAACGATTGCTGTTACAGTGATCACCATTAGAACAAGCAATAACATTGTAATAAAAATAATCCCTGATTTTTTATTAACATACTGTCACCAGTCAGTATATCCCTGATCACCACCTCACCAGTCATATGATAACGCTGTACTGCACTGGTGACATAATACAAAAAACTTGCCATGCCTCTTACTTAATACCTTGGACTGTTTACTTTCCAAAAAGGGGTCATTTGTACTGTACAAGCACTTTAGGGCCTCAAGAAATGAGATAGACCGTCAGTATATAAGAATTGATCATTTTTCAAATATATATAACATAGTTTGTAGACTCTATAACTGTCACACAGACTAAATAATATACACAAATTTGGGTTATTTTTTACCAAAGAAATGTAGCAAAATACATTTTAGCCTAAATTTATGAAGAAAGGCTATGTGCAAAATTTTGTAACAGAAACTAAGAAAAACGTGGGTTTTCTCAAACTTTTTGGTATTTTTTTTTTGTTTTTTTGTTTATATAGCAAAAAATTCAAAACCCAGTGGTGATTAAATACCACTAAAATAAAGCTCTATTTGTGTGAAAAAAAAAAAAAAAAGATATAAATTTAATTTGGGTACAGTGTTGCATGACTGCACAATTGCCAGTTAAAGTACCACAGCACCGAATAGCAAAAAATACCCTGGTCTTGAAAGGGATAACATTTTCCCACACCCTGCATCACCTTCTCATTCTGCTGTAGTGCAAGCAGCACAGCTTACATGGTAAACAACACAGCTCTGACTTTATAAGCAGCACTGTTGTCACCATTCTTTTTTGTAATGAGAGGCCATAGTTCTACTTTAAGGGCTGGTTCACACCACAAAAACGCATTCCAGATCCGTTCCGGATGTGTTTCTGCATGTGCGTTTTTATCGAGTTCTTGACGCATTCCAGTGCGTTTTTAAAGCGTTTTTAATGTGTTTCCAGATGCTTTTATTCATTTTTTCTTTTCCTGTTTTTATTTTACTGTACTGGGTCTGTTGTGTCTTTGATGCGTTCCAGGGCATTCCGGTGCGTTTTTGATGCGTTTTACCATGTTCCAGTACAGTCTAGTGCAGAAAAAATGTAGCATGTTCTACTTTTTTTTTTCTGGAACTGAAATGCCCTGCAACTGACCGCACTAATGTGAACTATGTCATTGGAAACCAGATAACCTACTTTTCATGCGGTTTTTATGCAGAAAAAAACGCACTAGACTGCATGTGGTGTGAACTGGCCCTAAAAGATAACACGGATGCATTGTATTTTTAATTCTGTATATAGTTTCTAGTTTTTGATATAAATGATCATGTTTATACATATCAAGAGAGAAAGAAATAAAGAATAAAACAGAAATGGAACCCACGTGTATTGGGTGTTTGCAGTCAGGTTTTTCACTTGGTAACCCACGTTGACTGTCTCGATGTTGCCAGACTGTGAGTCGCTAATCACAACAAGGTCACGTTTCAAGCGGCACTGTGGTGTCATAAAGCTATAAGCTGCAAAAAAAATGTGTGTGAAATATTCTTAATTTAGTATTGTTAAAATAGGAGATACCTAATCTAAAAACAACATGCCTTAAAACAAGACAGACACTATTAGTTGGACCACTCATGACATGAAATAACTACTGTGTTTCCCCAAAAATAAGACCTGCTGTTATTTTCCAGGATGGCTGCAATATAAGCCCTACCCCGAAAATAAGCCCTAGTTTAAAATGCTTGTAAAATCCTATAATCCACTCTATTACAGTAGTATATAATGTACAATGTGTGTTTCTGTAATATAATTGTGCCAAATACCTTCATTACAGGGCCGTCCGGCGCTTAGCTAACCTCCCGCTGCTCCCCCCCTGCAGTGCTCTGAGCAGGAAAGAGAGCTCCGGCAGGTCACAGAAGCGCCGAGCGGCGCTATGACGAAGGTATTTGCCACAATTATATTACAGAAACACTCACATTGTACATTATATACTACTGTAATAGAGTGGATTATAGGCTTTTACAAGCAATTTAACTCGGTTCACACTGGGGATTCCCGACAGGCAGGGAGAGGGGGGGAGAGAAGACAGCACATTACACGGTAAGACCTACACCAAAAATAAGCCCTACTGTGTCTTTTGTTGCCAAAATTAATATAAGACCCAGGCTTATTTTCGCGGGAAACACGGTTTTTAAAGATAACGTTGAAAAATACAGTGGGCGATACATTATTATTGCTATTACTGCCCTAATTAAAGATTAAAAAATAAATAGTAATAGTTAAATAGTCATTTAGCAAACATTATTCAAAATTTTGTAGATCAGTCATAAACAGCCTGATATTTCTAGGTAAATGATAGGGCTGGTCCAAGGCTCTAATTGCCATAGACTGCCCATGCATGAGTTGCCACGTAAGTGGCAATAAGTGTACACATGCTTATTATGGAAATATGGTAATATGATAAAATATCAGAGGCTATTTAAGACTATTCCTTTTCTTAGGGTACTTTCACACTGAGGCGTCGTGGGCGTTGGCGGTAAAGTGCCAGTATGGCAGCCAAAAAGCTAATACTTTCAGGAGCTAATGTAACGGCACCTTCTATATTCAGGATGTTTCCTTTATAAACTACATAATATACTTACTTAAATTTTGGGTGACTTGGTTGACATTAAGCTGTACTTGCTGCAATGAATATTTACATGTGTTAGGAAATGCTATAATTACAGTGTTGCTCGTAAGATTTCCAATGATCCCAGTAGCTATAAGAGTGGCATTGTCTTCTGCAAGAAAGAAAAAAAATGGTTTAATGTACGTCCAACACGCTAGGATCCTCCATCCATATAAAGAGCTGACAATTTACAGTTTAACTTACTTCCTTGACCTGCATTAGTTGGAAAGAATATGTTGTTAGAGCGTATATACACAAGTACCATAAAGGAGTACTGGGCACTCATCAGTGCTTGGCCTTCCAGAAGTATGTTCTGAATACTCAGACTCAGCATAGGACACTATCCTCATTACATTTCCTGGGCTATAGTGTGCACTATGCTGACACTCTTTCACATACAGTACCATTCACACAGCAGTCCTCAGACCCAACATAGGAGATGTCTGATGGCTGCTGAGATGCCCTAAACTGGTAGTAAACCTAAAACTAAAAATGTACCTTATCAATTATTAGATATGGTGAGTGCATTAGTTTGCACTTGGTGATCTGGCCAGTGACATCTTACTGTATTAGAGTGCCTCCATTCTGGATGAAGAAGCACAGGGGGCACCTTTGGACAGTAGCATTGTCAGTCCAGAGGGAGGTGAGTATTACTGTGTTTCCCCGAAAATAAGCCCGGGTCTTATATTAATTTTGGCAACAAAAGACACAGTAAGGCTTATTTTCGGGGTAGGTCTTACCATGTAAAGTGCTGTCTTCTCACTCCCTGCCTGTCAGGAATACCCACTGTGAACTGAGTTCAAATGCTTGTAAAATCCTATAATCCACTCTATTACAGTATTATATAATGTACAATGTTTGTGTTTCTGTAATATAATTGTGCCAAATACCTTCGTTATAGGGCCGCTCTGCGTTTCTGTGACCCGCCAGAGCTCTCCTCCCCGCATTTCTATTACAGAAACACACACATTGTACAATATATACTACTGTAATAGAGTGGATTATAGGATTTTACAAGCATTTTTAACTAGGGCTTATTTTCTGGGTAGGGCTTATATTGCAGCCCTCCTGGAAAATAGCGCTAGGTCTTATTTTCGGGATAGGTCTTATTTTTGGGGAAACACGGTAGATGTACCAGCAGCGACGGCCCATCCATAAGGGGCGCAGGGGCTCTGCCCTCCCCCCACCCATGCATCCGGCCCCCTAATCTACATGCAGGGCGCCGGACGCATGGATTCCAATGGGGTTTCTTTTTTTTTTTAAGCACGTGATTAGAGCCAGAGGCTCTAATAGGCTTCAAAAAAGGGTGGGCTCGGGGCACAGAGCATTGCGCCCCGAGCCCACCCAGTTGTGTGACAATACCGAATGAATATTCAGTATTGTCACACTGATTCTCCTCCCGGCCAATCATGACCCATCACCTGATTGGCTGAAAGGACAGGTGATCCTGTTGGAAGCCTAGGAGGAGGTGATGCCCACCCACCCGCCTGTGACCTAGATAGGGTAAGTTCGGGGCTGGATGACCGACCAGGGGGGTGGTTGTTTGCCGCCCCCCCCTAAAAAGATTTAAAAAAACACCAGCCTCCACCAGCCAAACTGAAGCCAAACTTCAGCTTATATTTCATAAGCAGTTACAGCAAACAGTTTTTTTTTACTTTTGGGATAAAGGTTTTACATAAATAAATTAAAACCGATTATTGTAAGCATCCCTGTCAGTAGTAAATGGTTTATCACAACCATGTAACTACTACATCTGCAGGAGAGCTGAAAAGCAACAGACTTACTGGGCGGATTACTAACTGAAAGTAAGGGAAAGAAAGCCTAAAAAAGAAAACTAACGCAGCCATTACATATAAGAATTGGTAAGTTGCAAATAAAAATAAAACATTTGCTTTTGGGTTTAATACTGCTTCAGTCCCAGTTCACACTGATGCAGTGTAAATTCTGTGCGGATTCTGCACCGCATCCAAATCTCATCCCGTTCATGCAAACTGCTGCAGGTGTGTGTGTTACGTTAATGAAACCCCGAAAGCTGCTCACAAAACCAAGCTTGATTTGCAGAATTTGGTGCAGCAAAAAAAAAGGGTCCTGCACATTTTTGGTGAATTTGGTGCAGCAAAAAAAAGGGTCCTGCACATTTTTGGTGCATAGTTACATAGTTAGTCAGGTTGAAAAAAGACACTAAAAAAGTCCATCTAGTTGAACCAATAAAAAAAATAATAATTATACAATCCCATTTACACAATCCTATACACACAGTTGAACCAGAGGAAGGTGAAAAACCCCAGCAGAGCATGATCCAATTTGCTACAGCAGGGGAAAAAATTCCTTTCTGATCCCCCGAGAGGCAATCGGATATTCCCTGAATAAACTTTACCTATAAATATTAGATGTGCAGATTCGGTGCGATTTGAGCCATACAGAATAATGGGCCAAATTGCACTGCTGAGATTCGCATGTGATTTGAACAGGAATGCGATGTTCCTGTTCAGAATCGCAAGCGGTTCCTGCACTGCAAAGTGTGAACCGGCATTTAAAGAGGAACTTCACCCCCCCCCCCACCCAGCTTGTTTTTTTTTTAATGACCCCCTTAGCTGCGATGATGACTTGTCTTCAATTCACATAATCACTTGCCCAGCGGATGCAGGTTTATCCTGCTGTGATCCACTGTTCAGGTGTGACAGCACAGGTGCCGCCTAGGCATTTTGACTGTTCTCAGTAATAGTGAGCTGGCTGTCTCTTCCAAATTCATTAAGCCGACCCACAATGACCCATGCCAGCTCTGCCCACAGGCTGCTGTTTCCCCCTACTTCTGCAGCCTCATGTGATGGGCATATCCAAGAAGGCTGCAGGAGAAGGGACGGCTCATTCTCACCTAGACGAGAAAGGCGGTTGGAGCCAAATAAAAAATAATAATTTGAGATTTATATTGTGGAGCAGAGGAGGAGTGGAGAGACCTTTATAGTCAGATACTAACAAGTATCTCAAGCCAAAATGTTTTCTCATTTTTGGATAGTGGAGAAAAAGTAGAAGCTCCATCAATTCTTATTGTTCTCTGTGGCCCCGTGGGGTAAATTTCCCTTCACTTCCAGTCCCAGTGATGCAGCAACAGGACAAGAAATCTGTAAGAGGGAAACAGAGTGCAATAAAAACACTCTTTTTAGCCCTGGTTCACATTGATGCGATTTGGCATGCAATTTGACATGTCAAATCGCATGCCAAATCGGAGGCAATTGCAACAGCAGCGTCCTAATCTGTGCGACGTCGCACCGATTCCCAAAAGTAGTTTCTGTACTACTTTTGGCGATTTCGGGGTGCGATTTCCATTGATATCTGTGCAGAAACCCGCACAGATGTCTCTGAAATCGCACAATTTTATTCCTGCACTCAGTGTGAACCTAGGCTTAGTGAAGGAAGGCTTGAACTCCCAATAGTTTTTTCTTGGTATATTTGTCCCCGTTGAATTTTTGCTCTAATTTCCTTTCTGAGTGACAACATAGAAGGTGAGGAAATATCCCCCAACAAAGCCTCAGATAGCAATAAATAGCCTACAGAGGTTTTAACCCTCACTATTCTACCCAAAACTAAACTAAAAAAGTTAGACTTGAAGTGCAGATGGAGAAAATAATATTATCACGCCTAGTATTTATTAAGCCGAAGTGTACATTATGTAATTATATGCCAGTATAAGTATAAAGCCCCGTACACACGGTCTGACTTTTGGCCAACAAACTTCATTTTGAGCAAGTTGGACCAACAATCCGACCGTGTGTACGCTCCATCGGACAAACTTTTTTTGCTTTTTTCTTGTTTTCATCGGACAAAAGTTGGGTCTGCAAACGGACAAACTTTTGCCCAACAAAAGTCCGATGGAGCAAAGTCCGACCGTGTGTACAGAAAACCATTGGACTTTTGTCCGATGGACAAAACAAATAATGTTAAAATCAACCAACAATAGCAGAAGTTGACCAAAGGGTGGCGGTAAAGAGCAGAAAAAAGCAGAAAAACCACGTGATGTTGCAAAAAGATTTGGGAAAGTTTGCAGAAAAGTCCTGTGGTGTGTATGCTATGGGTGTGCCCGACCAACTCCGTTCGGACAAAAAAACACGGAAAAGTCAGATGGAAGTCCGACCGTGTGTATGGGGCTTAAGTGACACTAAACTCCAGTTTAAAAAAAATTATATTCAAGTTTGTACTCTTAAAGCGGAGGACCAGCTTTAAAAAAATTTTTTTCAAAGTCAGCAGTTACAAACACTGTAGCTGCTGACTTTTAATAAGCACACATACCTGTCCATAGTGCCCGCGATGTCGGCCGCCTGAAGCCGATCCCTCGATCGTGGAGGGTCCCGGCACCGCCATTCTCTCTAAGGGAAACAGGCAGTGGAGCCTTGTGGCTTCACTGCCCGTTTTCTACTGCACATGCGCGAGTCACGCGGCGCTGTGTGAATGGGCTGACTTCTGAGAGACACACAGTTCCCAGAAGTCAGCGCGCCCATTCCCCAGAAGACAATGCAAGGAGGACGAGACCGAGGAGCACCGCGGACCATGAAGGGGCAGATTAGGAAGATCTGCCTAGTAACAGCCATTTCTGGTAAGTATAAAAAATATATATTTTATTTTTTTTCAATTTTTTTTTTGCCTTTTTGCCTACTTTTTTTTTTTTTAGGGTGGACCTCCGCCTTTAACTCAAAAAGTCCCTTCTATTGCTCTCAGCCTCCTCCAAATCTCCAGATTTTCATTTTTTTTGCTGCTGTGACCGAACTTCCTCTTAGAGGGTGGCTACTTTAGTTCTCTATGGTCCCACTGTGTGTAGGATCGTGGTCACCCTCTTTTGCTCACTTCCAAGATGAACTGAAGACTATGGACTATGAGATGTGTAATGTGCATAGAGCAGTGCACATGACCACACCCAACGTGAACTGCTTGTTCCAAACAAACAGAAGTAAAGAGGAAAAGGAAAGGTTCCGGTGCTCACTGAGGACATTCCAAGGAGGTAGAAATGATTTACAGTAGGCTCAATTCACACCATTACGTTCTGTTTTGCGGGTGGAATGGCTGCGATTGTGCTCTCGATTCGGAAATGCCACAAATCATGGGATGCCCTTGCGATCCCCGCTATTTTGAACGGCGCCAAATCGCAGCGCGATTGTCGCCTGATGCATCACAGTAAAATCTCTGTAAAAACACGCAAACAGAATCGTGGTACGCCCAACAGAAGTTCTTTTGGGCGTCCCGTGATTTTGTTCGCACGTTTTTACCACGATTTGGTGCTATTCAAAATAGCAGGGATCGCGAGGGCAGTATTGCTGGCAGAATTGCAGCGATTCCACCCTAAAAACGGAACGCCATGGTGTGAATGGAGCCTTAATGAAAACCAGATACATATGGATTATATTTGGAGAATAAGGATATCGTTCAGACAAAGTTAATTATTACAAGCACAATATTATATTTTATATACACAACCATAAAATCAATAAGTAAAGTCAGATAAGAAATATGCACAAATCGATCTGAAACTTAGTTGTAAAATTTCAATACACATTTAGGCCTCATGCACACGGGGCGTCTGAACAAGCCCTGCTGAGCACCAGAACTGCTGGAAATAACGCACTAAAAGCTGTGTATTGCATCTAGCGTTTGAACATAAATGCATTCTACCGCACAGAATATTCATTTATTCTGGCTATTCGAATGCATTAATGCTCAACGCTATACATGTCTAGTGTTTACCGTATATACTCGAGTATAAGCCGACCCGAATATACGCAGAGGCACCTAATTTTACCACAAAAAACTGGGAAAACGTATTGACTCGAGTATAAGCCTAGGGTGTCCATCTGCATGCCTCACTTTGCCTCACTGTGTCCATGCCTCACTGTGCCCATGCCTAGACTGACGTTTAACATGGGAGTCTATGGAAGGGGTGCCTGGTTTTGAAAAATCGGTGCTCCCTGGCTGTAGGTCCCCCAGACAACAAACTTTGCACACTTGTAGAGGAGAAAGGGAGCTACATGTGTGCTAAGTTTCGGGTCCAGGAGACCTACGAACGGCCGGTACCGGGTCCCCAATTCACCAAAGAAATTACCATTTAATATGGGAGTCTATGGAAGGGGTGCCCGGCTTTGAAAAATCAGTGCTCCCCGGCTGTAGGTCCCCCAGACAACAAACTTTGCACACTTGTGGAGAAAGAGTGGGGCTATATGTGTGACAAGTTTGGGGTCCAGGAGACCTACGGCCGGCCGGTACCGGGTCCCCAAAATCCGGGAGATCAGGCGCAAAAAGGTGACTCGAGTATAAGCCGAGGGGGGCATTTTCAGCACAAAAAAATGTGCTTAAAAAGTCGGCTTATACACGAGTATATACGGTACGTGTGTTAAGGCCTATTAAAGTGGAGCTTCACCCTAAAGTGGAACTTCTGCTCATCGGATTCCCCCCCCCCCTCCGGTGCCACAATTGGCACCATTCAGGGGGGAGGGGGGTGCAGATACCTGTCTAAGACAGGTATTTGCACCCACTTCCGGACATACACTCTGCGGGAAACTGTGGGTAGTTTGTCAGTCCCCCCCCGTTGTGTTCTGGGAAACACTCGGCTCCCAGAACACAGCGGGGACCAGTGAGGACGGCACAGCGCGACTCGCGCATGCGCACTAGGGAACCAGGCAGTGAAGCCGCAACGCTTTACTTCCTGATTCCCTCACCGATGATGGAGGCAAGGGCAGCCGAGTCCTGCTGCCGATGTAGCTGGACTCCAGGACAGGTAAATGTCCATTTATTAAAAGTCAGCAGCTGCAGTATTTTTAGCTGCTGGCTTTTAATATTTTTTTTACAGCGGAGCTCCGCTTTAAGGCACATTTTTTGTGTTGGTCGGCCCCGCATATTCCCCATCTAGGTCACGGGCAGCTTCCTGCGTATCCTCCTTCTTGGCGGTGGCTTCCTCCTCTGCGACTTCCCTCCTCCTTCCTTCAGCACGGCGCATGGATGGGCAGCCACTGCTCTTCTAATAAGCCTGTAATGTCTATGTGTGCATGGACACACAGGCTTAGGCCTCGTACACACGACCGATTTTCTCGTCCAAAACAGTCAAGAAAAGTGCCGCGAGAGTTTTTTTGTCTAGAAAAACGTTCGTGTGTATGGTTTTACGACGAGAAACTTGACGAGAATCTCGACGAGAAAATAGAGAACCTGCTCTCTATTTTCTCGTCAGGATTCCAGATTTCCTCGTCGTGTTTCTCGTCGGCCTGTTTTGTGACGAGAAAATGGTTCGTGTGTATGTTTTTACGACTCTTCAAAAAGCGCGCATGCTCAGAATCAAGTATGAGACGGGAGCGCATCTTCTGGTAAAACAAGCCTTCGTAATGGAAATAGCACATTCGTCACGCTAAAACGAACTGAAAGCACGAAGACTGAAAAGCGCGAATCGTCTCTTCCCAAACTTTTACTTCACACGCGGTAACACGAGATCAGCAAAAGCAGCCCAAGGGGTGGCGCCAAGAAAAAAGATCTTCCCCTTTATAGTGCCGTCGTACGTGCTGGACGTGAGCGCAGAGAACCACGAGGAAATTGGAAAATGACAGTGTGTACGCATAGAAAGCTTGATGAGAAAATCGACAAGCTTAACAAGAATCTCGTCGAAAAAAACGACGTGTTTTTTACGACGAGAAAATCGGTCGTGTGTACGAGGCCTTACATACAAAAATGCTTTTACAGGCCGAAAAAAAAAAAAAAAGCTCAATGTCTGTACAAGCGGTGTTGTTGATTTGTATTTTACTCCGTACATCTTACATCCCTTTAAAAAAACACTAATGTGTTTAAGTTTTGCTAATTTTAGCCTACAAAAAAAAAAAAAGATTAAGGTAATACATCCCTTGTTTAATTCGATCTCATATTTAATACAGAGTATCTGTGAAATCACAATAAATACATATACTGTAACATGATAGTATGTAGGAGGCTACACTGTCAACATGCTTATTTCTGTAGTAAGTTTTACATATACAAATGGCAATACAAACTAAACACAATGGAGTTGATTTACTAAAACTGGAGAGTGCAAAATCAGGTGCAGCTCTGCACAGAAACCAATCAGCTTCCAGGTTTTATTGTCATAGTTTAATTGAACAAGCTGAAGTTAGAAGCTGATTGGATACCACGAACAGCCTACCAGATTTTTCACTCTCTAGTTTTAGTAAATTAACCTCAGTGCCCCTGATTTATTAAGGAGTAGAGCATGTTTCCTTTTTAAAGTGAATTTTCACTTTGCAAAGAATTTTTAATGGTCTTAGTGAATGAGGTTAAAAAAAAAAATTCACATTGCAAAGTCTAACTAATCTGCATTTTTGCTTGTAGATGATTGGAGTCAGCACTTTATCCCATTCAGTAAGTGAAAGTGCACCACAAAAAAAAAAACAACAACTAATAAATAAAATAAAAAATAAATAAAATAATATAGGTTTGAACATGCTCTGCTTTAGTAAATCAACACTACCATCTGTAACTATAGTAAACAGGACATCTATAGGAAAAAAAGAACAAATATTCAAACTTACGGCCATAAGAGGTAGAGATAAGCAGCAGAAAAACAGAAAGCCCCAGAAGCTGCATGTTGACTCCAGGTAGTTCCACCTGTTTCTAGTGTGTCTATACAGTGAAAAGCCAAATAATGAGTTTCACCTTTCCTGAATGGACCAATCAAGGTGTAGCGGGGGGAAAGAATGTGGCCATGCTGGAAATTCTCATCTACAAACACACCCTGACCTGAAACACTGTACCCTCTCCTGCATAACTTAACCTGGTTCAACTTTATCGCTTTAGAGATTTCTGTTATTTTAAGAGTACTGATGAAAGATAAAAACACAGGCCCAGCTACGTGACTTACTGCATTTTTTATGTTTTCAGGCCCATTGTGAGGGTTGTGGTCTGTTGAGGTGCATTACTGCATTAGCATTAATGTGGTTGTAAACCCACTTATGCAACTTGCACCTACAGGTAAGCTTAGATTAAGGCTTACCTGTAGGTGAAAGAAATATCTCCTAAGACTACACGGTTTAGGAGATATTTGCTAAAAATGACATGCACCGATGTCTACGGCGCATGCGCGCCATAGACAATGGCGCATTCATGGGGTTAATCCCATTCACAAATCCGGATTTGACGGCTCCCGCGCGCATGCGCGGAGTCAGGTCTTCGCCGCTCCGGCCAATCACAGCGCCGGAGCGGCGCTATGATTGGATGAAGCGGCGATAGCCGGAAGTAACCTTCCGGCTATCGCTGCAGCGATGGCTGCGGCTGGATAGTGAGATGAGGACGCCTTCGGGGGCCCCGATCTAAGGTAAGTGATGCATAATGAGCTAGTATGCTAGTCATACTAGCTCATTATGCCTTTGTCTTGCAGGTTAGTTTAAAAAAAGGTTTACAACCACTTTAACATTCCATATTTGTGTCAAGGCAACCCATTAGGTTTGAACATACGGTACATTGAACTGAAAATGTGAAAATCAGACACGTGCTGCGTGGTGGGCTGCAGCACAGGTGCATTTAAGGCTATTGTACTTGAGTGTTGGGTTTCATTTTAAATGCATAGCACTGCAACACAACGCACATCACACCGTGTTCTATCATGCACATTTAACTGTGCATTATTGCAATGTACAGATTTGAGGCCAGCTTCAGTTTTATACAAATATGTGAGATTTCTATCATATCTAAATTACCTTCACTCCTTA
This sequence comes from Rana muscosa, assembly GCA_029206835.1. Taxonomy (NCBI): domain Eukaryota; kingdom Metazoa; phylum Chordata; class Amphibia; order Anura; family Ranidae; genus Rana; species Rana muscosa. Next base: position 141,006,078 of record CM055124.1, on the reverse strand, counting down.
AAACACCTTCCTCTGTTAGGCTCCATGCACACTGAAGCTCATAAACTGCAGTTTTGATGGCGTTTGGGCATTTTTTTTAAAAAGCCCATAAACTGCACTCTATGTTAGCCTATGTGTCCATGCACACATGGACGTTTTTTGTAGCGTTAATGAGCAGTAGAGATTATGGGCTTTTTTCTGAACGCAAGAAATTCACCATCAAAGTGCCGTTTTTTGGCGGGAAAAAAATGCAAAAAAAACGCAAAACGCAGAAAAACGGTAATAAACGCTAATAAACGCTCAAAAACGCAGCTCGCCAGCGTTTTTTAGCGTTTTTTGATCCATTGAAAAAAAAAACGCTAACACTGAAAAACGCTAATAAACGCTATTGCAAAAACTATTAAAACATTTAAAAGGCTCCCTGCAAAGCTACTGGTGTTTTTGTAGCTTTTTTTTAGCGTCCAGTGTGCATTGAGCCTTATGCTTCCTCCCTCTTCCATAATTTCAGAAAAAAAAATGTTTTCTAATAGAACATACCTTTTTTATAATTTTTTTAAATCCTCCAATTGGTCCAAGGAATTGTCTGTATACCTCTGTGACAGGATTGTGTCGAGGCACAGATCTGGGGAAGGGTACAGAAAAGTTTCTGCAGCATTGAAGGTCCCAATGAGCACAGTGGCCTCCATCACCTGTATATGGAAGAAGTTTGGAACCACCAGGACTCTTCTTGGAGTGTGCCACCCAGCCAAACTAAGAGATCGGGGGAGAAGGGCATTAATCAGGGAGGTGACCAAGAACCCGATGGTCACTCTGACAAAGCTCCAGCGTTTTTCTGTGGAGAGAGAAGAACCCCTAATGGAAGAAGTTTGGAACCACCAGGACTCTTCTTGGAGTGTGCCACCCAGCCAAACTGAGAGATCGAGGAAGAAGGGCCTTAATCAGGGAGGTGACCAAGAACCCGATGGTCACTCTGACAAAGCTCCAGCGTTTTTCTGTGGAGAGAGAAGAACCCCTAATGGAAGAAGTTTCGAACCACCAGGACTCTTCCTAGAGCGGGCCACCCAGCCAAACTGAGCGATTGGGGGAAAAGGGCCTTAGTCAGGGAGGTGACCAAGAACCCGATGATCACTCTGACAAAGCTCCAGCGTTTCTCTGTGGAGAGGGAAGAACCTTCCAGAAGAACAAACATCTCTGCAGCACTCCACCAATCAGGTCTGTATGGTAGACGGGCCAGACGGAAGTCACTTCTCAGTAAAAGGCACATGACAGCCCGCCTGGAGTTTGCCAAAAGGCATCTGAAGGACTCTCAGACCGTGAGAAACAAAATACTCTGGTCTGATGAAACAAAGATTGAACTCTTTGGCCTGAATGGCAAGCGTCATATCTGGAGGAAACCAGGCACCGCTCATCACCTGGCCAATACAATCCCTACAGTGAAGCATGGTGGTTGCAACATCATGCTGTGGGGATGTTTTTCAGCGACAGGAACTGGGAGACTAGTCAGGATCAAGGGAAAGATAAATGAACAGAGACATCCTTGATGAAAACTTGCTCCAGAGTGCTCTGGACCTCAGACTGGGCCGAAGGCTCATCTTTGAACAGGACAACAACCCTAAGCACACAGCCAAGATAACAAAGGAGTGGCTGAGGGACAACTCTGTGAATGTCCTTTGAGGAGCCCAGACTTGAACCCGATTGAACATCTCTGGAGAGATCTGAAAATGGCTGTGCACCGAGGCTTCCCATCCAACTTGATGGAGCTTGAGAGGTCCTGCAAAGAAGAATGGGAGAAAATTCCCAAAAATAGGTGTGCCAATCTTGTAGCATCGTACTCAAAAAGACTTGAGGCTGTAATTGGTGCCAAAAGGTGCTTCAACAAAGTATTGTTTTTTATTTTTAATAAATTTGCAAATATTTCAAACAAACTTCTTTCACGTTGTCATTATGGGGTATTGTTTGTAGAATTTTGAGGGAAATCATGAATTTAATCTGTTTTGGAATAAAGCTGTAACATAACAAAATGTGGAAAAAGTGAAGCGCTGTGATTACTTTCCGGATGCACTGTATAATACACATAATATCTCAGGAGGCGGCATTGCTATTTATAAATTACGAGATTCTGTGCAGACACATCATGGATCTCTGTCAGGTCCCACAGACCTGACAGACGCCTGCCTTGTGTTTGCGCACATGCAAAAGTTGTGCGTTTCTTTAGATATGCTCTAGGTCTCTGCCAGGGAGATCCCAGAGTTTACCCATGCATGCGCAGACACAGCACAGGTCTCTGCTAGGTCTATGGGACCTGACAAAGACTAATGGTGTATCTGCACATGGGATCTCCTTTCAAGATGGTAGCGTGGGAACAGATAACTTTGAATGCAATGGAAACATCACTTGGCTCAAAGGACTAGTAAGTATGCTTCTTTTTTTTTTTAAAGGATAAGTACAGCCAAAGCTTGTTTGGCTGTTCTTCTCTTGTGGATCACATGAGTGCAGTCCGTTCTGCACTTCTGTGATCTGTTTTCAGTAGACAGCGGGCTGAAGTGTCGGCAGACATCACAGTGCTGGTCCAGGCTCTGGAAAGATTGTGGCCATATAGTCAGGATCCGCTCCACATGCCTGGACCAGCACCCAGCTCACCCTCTCAGCAAATCCTTAGAGAGCCTGAGCTGGCCGCTTCTGCCCTCTCCACAGCCCAGCGCTCTAGTGAGCGTGGGGGGTGCAGAGTAAAGAGCCGGTGACTGACAGTCACCCGCTCTCTGCTCAGGGAGGTCTGAGAACCTAGCGATCAGTGGTGTTTGATCACTCGTTTCTCAGCCTTATGCCGCGTACACACGATCAGGCCTTTTTCCGACCAAACTCACATCGGAAAAAAAAAAAACAGGTTCTATATTTAAATTCCGATGGAATTCATCGGAATTTCACCAATGGGGCCCACACACGGTCGGAATTTCCGATGAAAAACATTTTTTTTATCGGAAATTCCTATCGTGTGTGTAGCGGGGGTACCAAATTTAGGGACTGCTATGCCAAATTTAGGGGTGATTCGAGTGGTAGTTGGCTCAAATTTTTCAATTTGCTGGACTCTGTCTTGCTGTTGTTTTGCCTGGTGTGCAGTTCTCCTTAGAAGTGTGGGTGGCGCTGTCACCTATGCTCGGGGTTGAACCACAGGTGATAGGGCAGTGATTTGGTGTCTCCTCTCGGCAGCCGTACAGTGGGTGTGGTGGACCTGCTGGGCATGCCGGGAGAGGATACATAAGGGGCACATGCTGCCTGGGAGGGGTCTTTTGTTCGTTCCGGGTTCCAGAGCCGGAGTCCTGGTGCGTGACGCGTGGCCCGCCAGGCCATGGGGCCACGTGCACTTCAGTCCCAGGCACCTTTAGTCCTGAGACTGCAACTTCAGCCCTGGGCCCAGCACCTTTAGATGGAGCCCATTTCGGGAGGAGGAATCCCAGGGACCCGTTTCTAGAAGAGGAGGCTGGGGGAGGACCGTTCCGAAGGACTGGTGAGAGATCACAGTGAAGGAAGGGGCCCAGTAACTCTCTGGAGGGATGTCATCCATCCGGTAAAAGGGATCTAAACAACAGGACCAGTAGGAGGTTTGGGACACTATAGATTTTGTGGCAGAGGATCTCCTGAACGCATCCATTAGGGAATCTAAAAGACTGTTCAAGTTACACGCCAGCTGCTTGTGCCTTTGGGTGACTATCCGGGTGAGCTATACCCACTCAGGATCGAGTGGCGAAGAAACAAGAGTGCCTGAACTGATCTGTCTTCCTAACACCTTTCACTTCTCCTCATTTGTGGATGTTCGTGCATAAAGAAATAAACTCTATGTTGGGGTTGACGCTGGGGTGGACCTTGGAGTTACTTGGGTATAGAGACTTTTGTCCTTACATTCTAGGGACAGAAACCAACACTGAGGGGAGTCGCTGCAAAAACTCGTAAGTGAAAACAAGTGTGCTTAACCTCTGCAACCCAGGGGGTACGGGCATGGTGGAGACTGTGTGCCTTCTTCTCCTGTGAACGAGCCAAAGAGTGGAGTAGTAGGGTGGCGTGGTTGCTACATGTGTACAAGGCATTAGAACCGCGGGGGACCGATGCTGCTTCCACCTACAGTAGGTAAGTATAATAAAAATAAAAATAAATTCCCATTGTTTTTTTTTTTAAAGTTGCTAGGGATGTAAGATTTAATTTGAGGTGGGTAGAGTGAATTTCCTTTTTAACCACTTCTATACCGGGCATTTTCACGCCCCTCCTGCACAGGCCAATTTTCAGCTTTCAGCGCTGTCACACTCTGAATGAGAATTGCGCAGTCATGCAACACTGTACCCATCATTTTTTTCCCACAAATATAGTTTTCTTTTGGTGGTATTTGATCACCTCTGCGGTTTTTATTTTTTGCGCTATAAACAAAAAAAAAGCGTAAATTTTGAAAAAAAAACCACAATATTTTTAACTTTTTGCTATAATAAATATCCCAATTTTTTTTTTTTATATATATTTTTTTTCCTCAGTTTAGGCTGATATGTATTCTTCTACATATTTTTGGTAAAAAAAATCGCAATAGGCGTTTATTGATTGGATTGCGCAAAAGTTATAGCGTCTACAAAATAGGGGGTTAAATGAAGGCATTTTTTATAGTTTTTTTTTACTAGTAATGGCGGCGATCTGCGGTTTTTATCGTGACTGTGACATTGCGGCGGACATATCGGACACTTTTGACACTATTTTGGGACCATTCACATTCATACAGCGATCCGTGCTATAAAACTGCACTGATTACTGTGTAAACGTGACTGGCAGGGAAGGGGTTAACCACTAGGGGGTGAGGAAGGGGTTAACTGTGTATCCTAGGGAGTTATTTTAACTGTAGGGGGAGGGGACTCACAAGGGGAGGAGACCGATCGGTGTTCCACTGTAATGGGAACACACTGATCTGTCTCCTCTCACCTAACAGGACGTGGATCTGTGTGTTTACACACACAGATCCATGTCCCTGCTCTGTGACGAGCAATCGCGGGTCTCCGGCGGACATCGCGGCTGCCAGGCACGCGCAACAGGTCCCCAGTGATGCGGTGAGTGCGCACGCTCTCCACACTGCAGGGAATCCCAGGACGTCATATGATGGCCCCCCGGAGGGACGAAGGGTTCCTGCTGTGGCCGTCATATGATTATACAGCGGGCGGGAAGTGGTTAAAATGTGATTATTTTTTTTACAGTTATGTAGGTGTAAATTGTAGCCATTTTGTTTGCCTAAGTATTGTATGTATCATCTTCCTCCACCTTTTTTCTTTCTTTGTTGCAGCTCAGTGCTGCTGATCTCCCTGAGCCTCTTTGCAACCACTTCCTGTCTACAAGTATGTGCTCCAGTGATGACACCATGACATTTCTCAGGGCAAGTTTCCTGATGGTGACAACAGTGGACCATACCTGTGTAAAATGTGTTGTAGTCTCCATTAGTAGAACTTGCAACAGAGTGACAAGGCAAAAGTATATTTACGAGACAAGGGCAGAGCTGTGACACCCTAAATCAGGACCTTCGTAGGAGAATCACCAGGTGGTATTTTTATGAAAGCTACAGGTTTAGAGATATTGGGAATGACTTTTGAAAGTACATTCCATGTTAAAGTTTATATAAGTTTTTATTAATTAGAGGCTACAGCAGTAATTTCAGCAGCTCAGTTCTGCTACTAAAATCTCTTGAGAATGATCATTTATTGTATTATATTACCAATAAGGTGAATGTGTGTGTTGGCCATGCAGGACAAAGCAAGAGATTCACTCTTAAGCCCCATACACACGGTCGGACTTCCATCGGACCTTTCCCTGGATTTTTGTCCGAATGGAGTTGGCCGGGCACACCCATAGCATACACACACTCTGATTTTTCTGCAAACTTTCTCCAAACTTTTCCAACATCACGTGGTTTTTCTGCTCTTTTCTGCTCTTTACCGCCACCCTTTGGTCAACTTCTGCTATTGTTGGTTGATTTTAACATTGGTTCTGGACATGCTTATTTGTCCATTGAACAAAAGTCCGATGGATTTCTGTAGGACTTTGCTCCATCGGACTTTTGTTGTCCGTTTGCAGACCGAACATTTGTCCGATGAAAACCAAACTTGCTCAAAATGAAGTTTGTTGGCAAAAAGTCTGACCATGTGTACGGGGCTTAAGTCTCCCTCTTCAGCACATAACCCCTCATCTGTTCAGCTGCTAGGAGCAGGAGAAGCCACCATGTGTAACCTCTGTCATAACTTAAGCTGGCCAGAAATGGATGGGACTTTAGCTAGCACAGCAGGGACCAGCTGAATTTTGCTCCACTGCAAAAAAACAAAACAAATGCAGTCATCACATGTAAGAATTGGTATTTCTTAAACGTGGTGGCTGCAATACTTTTCTTTTTTAGGCTTCCTTTCCTTCATCTTCACCTAGTGATCCTGCCAGTAAGTTTGTTGTTTTTTAAGAGAACAAGCTGTCCTGCAGATGTAACAATTAGAGGGGTGCGTCCATTGACAGAGGTGCTCACAATGAGCAGCGAACAACGCTACTGTAACTGCTTAAAAAGTGTGAGCTAGAGTTTGGGTTCAAGTTGTTACTGTATCTAAATCTGCTAGTTCATCTAACACCCCATTTCCCCTACAGAGTGACAATGCTGCTGTCCAAAGGTGTCACTGTTTCTCCTTCATTTTGAGTGGAGGCACTATAATACAGGAGGTGTGTTACTGGCCAGATCATCTGGTGAAAATAGAGGGGGAAAAAGCCTAAAAAATAACAGGCAACCACCACATCTAATAATTAGTAAACAGCAAGATGTAAAATGTTTGCTTTTGGGTTTAACACCGCTTTAAATTCACCCGTTGCCTTAAAGTGGGTGTAAACCCTTCCAGACCACTTAGACCTACAGTTAGCCTAGATTAAGGAGATATTTGCAAAAATGACATGCACCGATGTCTATGGCGCAGGCGTACTGAGCGTGCCGTTTTGTGAATGGGGTCATGACGCTAGTGGCGGCTTCCACGCGCATGTGCGGGTGTGACGTCACGCACCACCACGCGACTCCGGCAAGTCACAGAGCCGGGGTTCGTGTCCCCGGAAGAAGAGGGGTGAAGATGGACGCTCGCTACTAGCGAGGAAGACGGGGACATCGCAGACTTCTCCTGCAGGTAAGTGACACATAATGGGCTACTATGCATAGTAGCCCATTATGCTTTACCTTTGCAGGGAAACAAAGAGGAAGTAAACCCATCAGTGTAAAAGCAATTTAGATCTGATGAAGTGTATGGCATTTTAGAGAATAGAAGACCAGGCCCTTTTTTGACACTTTTTGTTCACAAGTAAAAATCATTCTTTTTTGGCTAGAAAATGACTTAGAACCCCCAAACATTATATATATATTAGGGCTGTGGAAATTAACTATTAATTCCTTGATTAATCGATTAATTGTTTTGATCGATCAAAATTCTTTTGATCGGTACTCAGCTCTCCGCTGGCTTCCGGGTCTTCAGGGAGATCCGGTGACGTCACGGACACCGGCGGGGCTTGCCGTGTCCATCTGAAGGGCTCCTTTGCTGTGCCTTCATATCTGCATGCTGGCGGGACCTTACTATCTGCCACACGCAAGGGCTGTTACACTTCCCTCTATCACTGATAGTTCCCTTCACATGCCGATGGACTGATGTTAACTCCTCCTCATCTGGATTCAGCAGTGGTATCGTTGTACACATTTTTATACCAGTATCATACTTAGCTACATGTTTTTATGACTTCTTTTGCTACCATTTGGTATTACTGGCACCATTTTTACAGTTTATGTAGCTACATCGATTTTATCTCCAGTGAAATATTTATTTTGTTACCTACTTGAAGACTATAAAAGTTTTAATGCTATTCCCATTGAGCGCTGCCTTTTGTGTGTTTTTTGTATCCTGCTATCCATTTTTCCAGCGGTTGGTAGCTGCACTGGGAATCGGCCTGCAAGGAGATCAGCTAAAAGTAGTTGGATTTGTATGTGTGTTATAATTAATAGAAATTAGTCGATTAATCAAAAAATCGATTAATCGAACACGAAAATTTTAATCAGTAACAGCCCTAATATATATATATATACACACACACTCACACTCACGGGCCACTTTATTAGGTACACCTTGCTTGTACCGGGTTGGACCCCCTTTTGCCTTCTGAATTTCCTTAATTCTTCATGGCATAGATTAATCAAGGTGTGGGAAACATTCCTCAGAGATTTTGGTCCGTAGTGACATGATAGCATCACACAGTTGCTGCAAATTTGTTGGCTGCACATCCATGATGCAAATCTCCCATTCCACCACATCCCAAAGGTGCTTTATTAGATTGAGATCTGGTGACTGTGGAGGCCATTGGAGTACAGTGACCTCATTGTCATGTACTAGAAACCAGTGGTGAGATGATCTGGGCTTTTGACATGGTGCATTATCCTGCTGGAAGGAGCCATCAGAAGATGGGTACACTGTAGTCATAAAGGGATGGACATGATCAGCAACCATATTTAGGTAGGCCGTGGTGTTAAAATGATGCTCAGTTGGTACTAAGGGGCCCAAAGTGTGCCAAGAAAATATCCCGCACACCATTATACCACCAGCCTGAATCGTTGATACAAGGCAGGATGGATTAATGCTTTCATGTTCTTTATGCCAAATTCTGACCCTACCATCTGAATGTCGCAGCTAAAATCAAGACTATTTAGACCAGGCAATGTTTTTCTAACCTTCCATTGTCCAATTTTGGTGAGCCTGTGAGAATTGTAGCCTCAGTTTCCTGTTCTTGGCTGACAGGAGTGGCACCCGGTGTGGTCATCTGCTGCTGTAGCCCATCTGCTTCCAGGTTCGATGTGTTGTGTGTTCAGAGATGGTATTTTGCATACCTTGGTTGTAACGAGTGGTTATTTGGGTTACTGTTGCCTTTCTATCATCTCAAATCAGTCTGCCCATTCTCCTCTGACAGGAACAAGGCATTATCGTCCCCAAAACTGCCACTCACTGGGTATTTTCTCTTTTTCAGGCCATTCTCTGTAAGCTCTAGAGATGGTTGTGTGTAAATATCCCAGTAGATCAGCAGTTTTTTAAATACTCAGACCAGCCCGTCTGGCACCAACAACCATAGCACATTCAAAGTCACTTAAATCCCAGGGTGATCTTCCTCCGCTCCCCACCCAGTAGTAGCCGGGGCCCGGAGAGTAAGACTTGACAGGCTGTGAGGCGGGCGGCGGCGACGTGCAGAGAGTCGCTGATTGCCGCCATTACTAGTAAAAAAAAAATATGTCCCCGGATTTCATTTAAAAAATCTGGTCACCTTACTCTAGATGTGTATTGAGGTGCCAATAAATTTGCATTGCAATGCACTACATTTCACATGTACAGTGTGTTACTATGCTTTGCAGGTTTATTGGAGGCTATGACTCAAGTCTTGACTATAACTCAATTACTGGTGTGGCCAAGCTCTCACGGCTCGCTCACAGTCTGTGCGGTGACTGGCAGTTTTTTGTACTGAATAAACACGTCACCACAAGGGAACAATTGTTTTTTATGTGCCCAGTTTACACCACAATGCAGGAGTGATGTGTGGTGCAGTGGGGGAAATTGCAGACATGCCACATTATTCCACAGTGCAGTGGATGGCACCGCATTTCAACATATTACAGGGCAAGGCACCACCTGCTGTGCAGAGACATGAATGAAGTGTCACTATATAAATGAAGTGTCACCAAATAAAGTTAAAGAGTAACTCAGATTTTGTTGAGAAAAAACATTCCCCTCTTGGTGATATACAGTCAGGTCCATAAATATTGGGACATCGACACAATTCTAATATTTTTGTCTCTATACACCTCCACAATGGATTTGAAATGAAACAAACAAGATGTCCTTTAACTGCAGACTTTCAGCTTTAATTTGAGGGTATTTACATCCAAATCAGGTGAACGGTGTAGGAATTACAACAGTTTGTATATGTGCCTCCCACTTTTTAAGGGACCAAAAGTAATGGGACAGATTAACAATCATCCATCAAACTTTCACTTTTTAATACTTGGTTGCAAATCCTTTGCATTCAATTACAGCCTGAAGTCTGGAACGCATAGACATCACCAGACGCTGGGTTTCATCCCTGGTGATGCTCTGCCAGGCCTCTACTGCAACTGTCTTCAGTTCCTGCTTGTTCTTGGGGCATTTTCCCTTCAGTTTTGTCTTCAGCAAGTGAAATGCATGCTCAATCGGATTCAGGTTAGGTGACTGACTTGGCCATTGCATAACATTCCACTTCTTTCCCTTAAAAAACTCTTTGGTTGCTTTCACAGTATGCTTCGTGTCATTGTCCATCTGCACTGTGAAGCGCCGTCCAATGAGTTCTGAAGCATTTGGCTGAATATGAGCAGATAATATTGCCCGAAACACTTCAGAATTCATCCTGCTGCTTTTGTCAGCAGTCGCATCATCAATAAATACAAGAGAACCAGTTCCATTGGCAGCCATACATGCCCACGCCATGACACTACCACCACCATGCTTCACTGATGAGGTGGTATGCTTTGGATCATGAGCAGTTCCTTTCCTTCTCCATACTCTTCTCTTCCCATCACTCTGGTACAAGTTGATCTTGGTCTTATATGTCCATAGGATGTTGTTCCAGAACTGTGAAGGCTTTTTTAGATGTTTGTCAAACTCTAATCTGGCCTTCCTGTTTTAGAGGCTCACTAATGGTTTACATCTTGTGGTGAACCCTCTGTATTCACTCTGGTGAAGTCTTCTCTTGATTGTTGACTTTGACACACATACACCTACCTCCTGGAGAGTGTTCTTCATCTGACACACATACACCTACCTCCTGGAGAGTGGTCTTCATCTGACACACATACACCTACCTCCTGGAGAGTGTTCTTGATCTGGCCAACTGTTGTGAAGGGTGTTTTCTTCACCAGGGAAAGAATTCTTCGGTCATCCACCACAGTTGTTTTCCGTGGTCTTCCGGGTCTTTTGGTGTTGCTGAGCTCACTGTTGCGTTCTTTCTTTTTAAGGATGTTCCAAACAGTTGATTTGGCCACACCTAATGTTTTTTCTATCTCTCTGATGGGTTTGTTTTGTGTTTCAGCCTAATGATGTCTTGCTTCCCTGATAGTGACAGCTCTTTGGATCTCATATTGAGAGTTGCCAGCAACAGATTCCAAATGCAAATAGCACACTTGAAATGAACTCTGGACCTTTTATCTGCTCCTTGTAAATGGGATAATGAGGGAATAACACACACCTGGCCATGGAACAGCTGAGCAGCCAATTGTCCCATTACTTTTGGTCCCTTAAAAAGTGGGAGGCACATATACAAACTGTTGTAATTCCTAAACCGTTCTCCTGATTTGGATGTAAATACCCTCAAATTAAAGCTGAAAGTCTGCAAATAAAGGACATCTTGTTTGTTTAATTTCAAATCCATTGTGGTGGTGTATAGAGCCAAAAAGATTGGAATTGTGTCGATGTCCCAATATTTATGGACCTGACTGTATGTAAATGGATTTTAACAAACTTTGTTGCAGATTCCTACCTTTTGTTCTGAAGAAATCCCTGTGTGTTTGTCTGTGTCCATGTGGGAAAGTGAGTCTAATGGGAGTGATTTCATAATTATCAATCAGCTGCAGCACCTGCAGGGCTCTAATGAGGAAAGATGCTGGGCCTGCATTCCTTTAACCGTAATTTCCTATAGGAAATATTGCACTAAAAATTGCATTTATGTTGCAGGGGATGCCTGAAATCTGATTTGTATCTTAGTGCAGACTTCTGGGAAAATCAAAGAGTCAATCACACAAGCAGGAAATGATGATTCTGGGGGGCGTTCTGCACACCATCTGTGTACAGAACACCTCCAGGTAGCCATATTGCTTTGCATTTTCAGATTATTACAGCACTGCAGATTGAAAAAGAAAGGTAATGTTTAATAACATTCAATTACAATATGATTTGTATCGCAATTGTATACGCTATATTATTTTTTCTTTATTTGCAATTTTTTTTACCCATGAAAGTGACGTTTTCTTTAAACAAAGTGCAATGCGCTGAAACACGCATTTCTTTCCCCTTGCTGGTCCTCACACTGACAGCGCCCATGTGGTAAATTTCTTTGTTTTATTGGGCAGGCTAGTGTTATCAAGCCCTTGGTCTAAGTTTACATGTGTGTCAGTCTTTGCCATCCCTTTGAAAAGTAATTGGCGTTAGATTGCTTTTTAGAGAGCTTTAGAGCAGTGGTTTGCAGGCATTCAGGAGGTGATACTGCCATCTTCTGCATTCCATTTTTTATTTTGGCGAATTTTGTGGCCAAATGGGGGTTTTGAATGGCTCATGGTTGTAGAGCGGTTCCATTGACCTCAATGGATGGGTTTTAAAGGTGGGGATGTCTATCAAACGCAAGAAACCATGTTAAATTTGCCATAAACCATCATGGCCATGGCATGTGTACAGCCCCCTCCTGGCTGTATGCTATCTTTTAGGCAGTCAGGGGGCGGTAAAAACACGTCTCAAACACCTGTTTTTACTGCCCCTTTGACACCAATATAAACAATGCTCTAGACATCATGCACATGGCCACACAGCAGAGCCTATGTAATTATTCTCCTGGGACCAAAAGCTGCTGTGTACAGAAATCCATTGAGATGCAGTAGAAGATGTAGCCGTTTGCAGTTGTGTGCCGAGGGTTGTGTAAAACAATTACATGCACATGGATGTAAGCTCCCAATTGCACATTTTGCTTTACACAACCCTCTACCCACAACAACATTCAACTTCTAATACATCTCAATGGGTGGCCATGCGCTACGGGTTGCAAAAGAGTAATTACTCCACGTGTATAATACCTTATTGTTGGCACCACGTGTATAATACCTTATTCTTGGCACTGCAACTTAGACTTTGGTTTGATTTTGCCATATTTTGGAACTGAAGGCTCTGGATAAAAAAGGTGTATGTTGTATAGTGTGAAAAAAGAAGAACCTTCTGCGCTATGGCCTGTGAAATAATGAAATAAAGCAGCTAGCAAAATATTTAGGTACAAAGTATAATCATACAGGGACACAAACGTGCAGCGATACTGTGACCCATAACATATATAAAGTGACTTGGTTTATATGTATAAACCACAAGCAACCATGAATGTGACAAACAAAAATATGTGCGTGAACAAATAAGGCAAAATTAGAGATTGTCTGAACATTAATAATTACAAAAATATGCCCCTGATGACGTCATATATGACAAAACGCATAGGGCGGAGCTAGGATGTACATCGCACAACGCATGCGCGATATACTCCTGGCCATTTTGGAATTGGGCGTTTGGAGCTCTACTGTACATGCCTGTTTTTACTGGAACATGGTAAGTGCAATATGTTTTAATAAATTTATTATTGTGCCAAACTGGACTTTACTATGGGAATTGCTCTGTTTGTTTTCATGTCAGATGTTGTATGAGACTCACTCATTTGGCTATGAACCGCTGCTCTTGTGGGACTAACAGGGATCCATGACATGTATATTGAGGCTCTGGGATTGGAGGATCTTGCAGGATTTTAATACTGTACTTACCAAATACAAGTTTGACCATTAATCAGTGGCCATATTTTTCTGGTATGCCCCCAACTGCTGCACAAGGGTGGCGTGCTTTCCTATCCGGGATCTTTGGATGGGCTTGAACTATTTCTGCTGACACTTCTATATTGAGAGCTTCAAATACTTCTATTTCTCCTATGAATCAATATCTAACTATATTGCATGGTGTATATATTCTGTGGGTGGCCATTTAGTCCCAGTAAGGTAGCGTCTTGTATTCTCTCTATGTATGCTTGCTTGCCCTGCCTTCCCACATTCAGAGAATGCAAAACCTTTGTGAACTGCTGTTTCTACCCCAACAAAAACTGTCAACTTTGCTGGGAATGTCGCTCAGCTGGTTTTTACAGCCAGACAATTCTCACATTCTTTGTGTGGAGGAATGAATAAATTGTTGTCATACCAGATGAACGCCCTGAAAAGTAGTGCGGGGGGGGGGGGTGAGCACTGAAAATACAAGAATTGAAAACAGATGCAGTTTCGACAAGCTGAAGTTTAATCAGAATATGTTACATACAGTACATGAGATCAGCTACCGTCACGCTAAAATTTATTTTCTTCTTCGAAAACCTTCTAAATTGCAATTTAAAAGCTAAACCCATCTTTTTCTAACCCTGCTTCACGCTACACCAATATTTATGGGGAAATGAGGTCAGAGTCTACAGCCCTTCACCCCACAAACTTAGGTTGATGACACGTGGGCGATTGTTTTCACAGAGATTGTTTGCTGCTACAAAATGCTGATGCAGAGATTAGCAATAGACTGTAGCAGTGATTTCATGGCTAGAGAGATGTACTACAACAATGGGTTGTGCTCTGCTACAAAGTGCTCTTATTATTATTTTGAATGTATTAGCTAAAAATCGCTGTATCAGAAAGGAGGGTCTGGTGAAGTTAAGGTGGGGTAAGGCCCCATTTACTACCCATTCCAAAATGCTGGAGGAGAAAAAATCCATTATTTTCTATGGAGTGGGTTCACATCTCCACTCATAGGTGTGTGCAGCCTATGGCATTAGGGTGTGCACCTCAAAGCTCAAACGCACATGACTTCCTATGCAGCCTCAGCTGCACTGGACAGTAAATGAATGGGAAGTGCTCTGTGCTGAGCGGCTTCCTGTTCATTCACAAACTGAGGCATAGAAAACACAGTTTACTATGCTTCAGTTATGAATGGACACAGTGAGTGAGTGTGTTCATTTAGAAAAGGAAGGGGCCGGTAATTACATATTTACAAGCCCCTTCCCCCACTCTCCATCATGAAACATCCCCTGCAAGGAGCCAGGGGGAGAGGAGAGAAGGGAAGCCAGCAGCACTGCGTGGCGGGGACGAAGCCTGGGCAGTAGGGGGAATCGACACAGCACAGGGTGTGCCCAGGCACAGCCCCTGCGCACGCCCCTGGCCCCCAGGATGACGTCATCTTGTGACAAAGCGCGCCGGGAGAAGGGACGTGCTGACATCACTGCGTTGCTACGATCCCGGAAGGACGGGTGGGCTATGCAAGCCGGCCAGCTTTTATCCTTTGCTTTTAATTCTGCTCCTTGCTGTAAGTGCAATACCATTTTTTACGATTAAAGGTGTACAGTAGTTGGTTTTACACCAGTGGCGGCTGGTGGAAAAAATGTTGTGGGGGCAGCAAACAGTATACCAGCCCTCCCGGTCGGTCTGTCGGTCAGTTGGTAGCATTTACCCTATCACCGGCAGCTTCCCCTGCTCGGCGGCAAAAAAAAAAAGTGTCCCGCTATGTTCATCCATCTTCAATCACGCCGCCCGACGGACCCGAAAAAAAAAAGCAAGGGCGGCGTAACCGAGTGACCCCGCCCCCTTCTGACATCATGTGATGTCAAAGAGGGTGGGGTCATCCAGTAACGTCAGCGAGTGGCCCCACCCTTGCCTATATAACAGCCGTCACAGCCAAAAGACAGCAGGCGCCTGGAGGCCTCCCATGGAGGCAGAGTTTTTTAAAAAAAAACTATTTTTCAGGTTCCGTCCGGCATCGTTATTGAAGATGGATTGACATCGCGGGACACTTTTTTTTAATAAAGGAATTGTCAAAAACTGTCTATTGTGGTCTTTACTTTTTGACACTTTTTGGGTGAATAGGTAGGGGTACAATGTACCTGTTACTCATTCACATGGGTGGTGGGATCTGGGGGCCCCTTGTTATAAGCCCCCCACCTGCAGACCCCCACATCCACCAGGCCAGGGTTGTGGGAACAAGGCTCTTGTTCCCAGCAACATGGGGACAAGGTGCTTTGGAGTTCCCCTTAAAATCCATACCAGACCCGAAGGGCCTGGCATGGACTGAGGGGGAACCCGCGCTGATTTTTTATTTATTTTTTCATCTATATTGCCGGGAGACGGCAATACATTACAGCCGTGAGCAAGTTTAAATTAAAATTTTTTTCCTTTAGAAATGTAATTTTGCTGCGGCACTGTTGTATACATCACATAGATGCACCACTTTACAGGCAGACTAAGGCACGATAATTAAAGGGATATTTAATTCTTATTGTTTCACTTTAAGCATTATTAAAGTTACACCTACAGGTAAGCCTAGATTAAGGCTTACCTGTAGGTGTTTGCAATATCTCCTAAACCTACACGGTTTAGGAGATATTTGCTGAAAGGTATACACTGTTGTCTACGGCGCATGAGCCTTCGCCGCTTCGGCCCATCACAGCGCTGGAGCGGCGATACCCAGAAGTAACCTTCCGGCGAGATGACTGCGGCCGGAGGGGAAGACGTGGATGGCTTCGGGGGCTTTGATCTAAGGTAAGTACTGCATAATGAGCAAGTATGCTAGTCATACTAGCTCATTATGGCTTTGTCTTGCAGGTGGTTAGTTTTAAAAAATATATATTTATGGATTTACAACCACTTTAAAATCACTTCTCCTGAAAAAATGGTTGTTTTAAAAACGTTTTTTTTCATTGACACATGTGCCCTGGGGCAGTACCCGGGTCCCCATACATTTTTTATGACAATAACTTACATATAAGCCTTTAAAATGAGCACTTTTGATTTTTCATGTTCGTGTCTCATAGACTTTAATAGGGTTCGCATGTTCGCACAAATGTTTTGCCTGTTCCCACGTTTTGGTGCGGGGGGTGTCCGGCCCATCCCTACTCATTGGTCAGATTTTCAAGTTTTTGTCTCATTTGCATTCCCATAGAAATTAATGTAAACACGCCATATGCACATTTCATGCGCGCATTTGCATTTTTTGTCATGCGTTTTTGCGCAATTTGTACAATGTACAATAAAAAATAGTAACAATATATGAATAAATTTAAAATTCAAAATAAATACACAATTAACTAAAAATTATCATAAATAAATAATAAATACATAAAATAAATTAATAATATATAATAATACATAAACTAATAATTACTCCTAACCCTAAAAAATAAATAAATAAATAATTATAATTAATAATAATAATAATAATAATAATAATAATAAAATAATAATAAATAAACACCCAAACCTAAAAATATTTTTTTAATAATAAATTAAACACTTCAGCCCCGGAAGAATTTGCCCCCTTAATGACCAGGCCATTTTTGCGATATGGCACTGCGTCGCTTTAACTGACAATTGCGTGGTCATGCGACGTTGTACACAAACAAAAATCATGTCCTTTTTTTTCCCCACAAATAGAGCTTTCTTTTGGTGGTATTTGATCGCCTCTGTGGTTTGCGCTATAAAAAAAAAAAAAAAAAAGAGCGTCAATTTTGAAAAAACACCAATATTTTTTACTTTTTGCTATAATAAATATCACCAAATTTAAAAAAAATTGAATACATTTCTTCATCACTTTAGGCCAATATGTATTCTTCTACATATTTTTGGTAAAAAAAATCGCAATAAGCGTATAATGATTGGTTTGCGAAAAAGTTATAGTACCTACAAAATAGGGGATATATTTATGGAATTTTTATTATTATTTTTTTACTAGTAATAGCAGTGATCTGCGATTTTTAGCGTCTCATCTGCCATGAACAGATGAACAAAAACAAAACATAAAACAAAAAAAAATTGATCTAGCTTCGAGGGTCATAGCTCGTGACCTGGGGTCACAGTAGGGTGACCACATTTCCAAACTACCATTCAGGGACACCCTCCCTTCCCAAAAATCAGCTTGTGCTGTAACGAATCACAGCACAGTGATTGGACACAAGAGGCGGGATTTATGATTTCTCCAATCACAAGCAGGGGGCGGGATTGTGCTCCTCCAGACATTCCTGGCCAGGACAAGTACTGTCAGTGAGTAAAGCGGTGATGTGGCGGCCTTTTTTGGGGGCATCAGATTGGCCCAGGGGGGTGGCTGTGTCAGTTTCATTCCGGGACACTGAATTGTCCTGGAATGAATGTGCCCGGGACAGACCTGCAAAATGCGGGACTGTCCCGGGCAATCCGGGACACGTGGTCACCCTAGGTCACAGAGATCCCACATTTGGGGGGTAGATAGCTGAAGTCCTACCCCACCACTGGTCAAAATTGGGCTCCTGCCACCTATAGTTCCAGAGATACGGGGCTTCTTTTGCAGCCTGTCCGAAGCTACATACAGAGTGGCCAGTTTAATACAAGCTGGCACACTCTGTTTGCAGCAGACTGAGAGGATGAGCTTACAGTGCCTCTCACTTGCTTCTTGTCAGAAGCACTGAGCTTAATGGACAGCTTGGAGCCTTGGACCAATGGTAAAGCACCATTGGAACAAGCTTTCCAATAAAAATGCTGCAGTGGAGGCTCTCCTCACACTGCAATGTCATAGAAGTGACATGTGTCTAAAAGACAAATTCTCCCTTCCAGCCCAGCCCTCCTAACTAGAAGGAAATAACATGGGTTTATGGGTATAAGATTTACCCACAATCGCATGTTTTTCTCACACAGTTTAAAGGAAGAATGAGAATCTGCTGCCTGCTGAAAAGGTCTGTTTTAATCAAGCTAAAACATATATTATTATGCTATATAAGATAATAATTTATTATTTATCTTTTTACTGTGAAATTACTGGTTTGAAGATATAACTTCACTAAGCCACCTGCTTGAGTACAGTTTTTGAAAATATAGTAAATTACCTTTAAAACAATATATAATATATATTTGTATTTTGTATATTACTTACACCCTAGCCCTAGGGAATAAAATGGTGGTCTTTTCTATGTTACATGGTATTTGCGCAGCAATTTTTCAAATGGTCTCTTTAAAAAAAGAACTTTCATGAATATATAAAAAAAGTTAGCCCGATTTTTTTTGTATACTATGAAAGATGATGTAACGCCAAGTAAATAGATACCTAACATGTCCCGCTTTAAAATTCAAACTTGTGGAATGGCGCCACTTAAAAATCTCCATAGGCAACACTTTAAAATTTCTTACAGGTTACATGTTTAGAGTTACAGAGGTCTAGTGCTAGAATTATTGCTCTCGCTCTAACATTTGCGGCGTATGTAACCTGTGTGTATCTTTCTTTAAAACTAGCCAGTGCCTCACCAGCCACTGACCTCACTGCACGTCCCTGGTTTCTATCTATAAAGCAGCAGTGTCATACCATTGTAAATGGATCCAAAATGAGCCACTGACCATGTTGGTTTCAAAACAACAGTGAATGATTATTTACTTTGGAAAAAAATTTGATTAAAGTACATTTATCTCATGCGCCCTTTGGAACGCCCGTTCCATCTGTAACAACTAACATGGGTACATGATCTCTTCATCTCTCATGGCTTTAACACACTCGCCATAACCGAAACCTGGCTTAAAATTTTTGACTCCGCTTCTTCTGCTGCCCTCTCCCATGGTGACCCATTGGACTCACTCCCCCAGACCTAACGGACAGAAAGGAGGTGGGGTTGGATTCCTTCTATCCCCACAAAGTACCTTCCAAGTCCTTCCTATCCCTCCCTCTCTATCCCTCTCTTTTTTCGAGATGCACTGTATCTGTTTGTTTTCTCCTATTTCTCTGAGGGTTGCAGCAATTTATCGGCCTCCCGGACCAGTATCGCACTTTCTTGATGACTTTGTTGCCTGGCTACCCTACTTTCTCTCCTCTCAAATACCCACTATCATTCTTGGCGACTTCAACATTCCTGTCAATGTTAACAGCCCAACAACAGCTAAACTTCTCAACTTAACCTCTTCTTTTGACCTAACCCAATAGACACATACAGGTCCTTCTCAAAAAATTAGCATATTGTGATAAAGTTCATTATTTTCTGTAATGTACTGATAAACATTAGACTTTCATATATTTTAGATTCATTACACACAACTGAAGTAGTTCAAGCCTTTTCTTGTTTTAATATTGATGATTTTGGCATACAGCTCATGAAAACCCAAAAATCCTATCTCAAAAAATTAGCATATTTCATCCGACCAATAAAAGAAAAGTGTTTTTAATACAAAAAAAGTCAACCTTCAAATAATTATGTTCAGTTATGCACTCAATACTTGGTCGGGAATCCTTTTGCAGAAATGACTGCTTCAATGCGGCATGGCATGGAGGCAACCAGCCTGTGGCACTGCTGAGGTGTTATGGAGGCCCAGGATGCTTCGATAGCGGCCTTAAGCTCATCCAGAGTGTTGGGTCTTGCTTCTCTCAACTTTCTCTTCCCAATATCCCACAGATTCTCTATGGGGTTCAGGTCAGGAGAGTTGGCAGGCCAATTGAGCACAGTAATACCATGGTCAGTAAACCATTTACCAGTGGTTTTGGCACTGTGAGCAGGTGCCAGGTCGTGCTGAAAAATGAAATCTTCATCTCCATAAAGCTTTTCAGCAGATGGAAGCATGAAGTGCTCCAAAATCTCCTGATAGCTAGCTGCATTGACCCTGCCCTTGATAAAACACAGTGGACCAACACCAGCAGCTGACATGGCACCCCAGACCATCACTGACTGTGGGTACTTGACACTGGACTTCAGGCATTTTGGCATTTCCCTCTCCCCAGTCTTCCTCCAGACTCTGGCACCTTGATTTCCGAATGTACTTTGGACCACTGAGCAACAGTCCAGTGCTGCTTCTCTGTAGCCCAGGTCAGGCGCTTCTGCCGCTGTTTCTGGTTCAAAAGTGGCTTGACCTGGGGAATGCGGCACCTGTAGCCCATTTCCTGCACACGCCTGTTCACGGTGGCTCTGGATGTTTCTACTCCAGACTCAGTCCACTGCTTCCGCAGGTCCTCCAAGGTCTGGAATCGGTCCTTCTCCACAATCTTCTTCAGGGTCCGGTCACCTCTTCTCGTTGTGCAGCGTTTTCTGCCACACTTTTTCCTTCCCACAGATTTCCCACTGAGGTGCCTTGATACAGCACTCTGGGAACAGCCTATTTGTTCAGAAATTTCTTTCTGTGTCTTACCCTCTTGCTTGAGGGTGTCAATGATGGCCTTCTGGACAGCAGTCAGGTCGGCAGTCTTACCCATGATTGCGGTTTTGAGTAATGAACCAGGCTGGGAGTTTTTAAAAGCCTCAGGAATCTTTTGCAGGTGTTTAGAGTTAATTAGTTGATTCAGATGATTAGGTTAATAGCTCGTTTAGAGAACCTTTTCATGATATGCTAATTTTTTGAGATAGGAATTTTGGGTTGTCATGAGCTGTATGCCAAAATCATCAATATTAAAACAAGAAAAGGCTTGAACTACTTCAGTTGTGTGTAATGAATCTAAAATATATGAAAGTCTAATGTTTATCAGTACATTACAGAAAATAATGAACTTTATCACAATATGCAAATTTTTTGAGAAGGACCTGTACTTCCACTCACTCCAATGGTAATACCCTTGACCTTGTATTCTCCCATTTCTGCAATCCTGGCAACCTCACCAACACCCCCTTTCCTCTCTCTGATCACGACTTCATCACTTTCACTGTATCCTTGCCTCCAACCAACCATCCCTCCAAACAGCAAACAATTACTTGTAGGAACCTTCGCAACTTTGACCCTTCTCTTCTCTATTCTGCTACTGACCACCTATATGACATAATCTCTCCCCTGTCCTGTCCTGACCTGGCCACCTCTGTCTACAACAGTTCACTCTCATCATCACTAGATACTCTTGCTCCTCTAACCACGCGCAGAATCAGGCCCCAACCGTTACAACCCTGGCAAACTGACAACACTAGAAATCTCAAGAGACATTGCCGTGCTCTTGAACGACTGTGGCGTAAAACCAAATGCCTGCAAGATTTCACCCTATATAAATCTGCCCTTCTAAAATACAATTCCTGCCTCCATGCTACCAAACAAGCCTACTTTGTCTCTCTTATTAATACCTGTCATCCAGTCCCCATCGGCTCTTCTCAACCTTTAACTCTCTGCTTCGTCCCCCACCCCCTCTACCCACTAACTCACTCACTGCCCAAGAGATTGCCAATCACTTCAAAGACAAGATTGATGCAATTCGTGAGGACACCTCCACTGTCCGTACATCTTCACCACCCAACATAACTTGCCTAACGGCACTTTCAACACTCTCCTCTGTTGAATTGGCTACTATTGAAGAGGTTACAAAACTTTTCTCAGATGCCCACCTAACCAGTTGTCCCTTGGACCCTGTTCCCTCACAACTACTACGGTCACCCTCTTCTTCTATCCTATCCTCCCTCACTTACATCTTCAATCTCTCCCTCTCTAGTGGCACCTTCCCCTCACCTCTAAAACATGCGCAGATCACTTCCATACTTAAAATGCCCTCACTGGACCCCACCAACCTGAACAACGTAAGGCCCGTCTCATTGCTCCCATTCACCTCTAAACTTCTAGAATGCCTAGTCTACAACCATCTTGGCTCCTACCCCAGTGAAAATAAGCTTCTTGACCCCTTACAGTCTGGCTTTCGCTCGCAGCACTCCACAGAAACTGCCTTACTGAAACTCACTAATGATTTACTAACTGCTAAAAACAACAGCCAGTACTTCATACTCTTTCTACTTGACCTCTGTGCTGCCTTTGATACTGTTGACCACCCGCTCCTTCTCCATAAACTACATTCCCTTGGCCTCCAAGATTCTGCTCTATCCTGGTTCTCTGCCTATCTATCACAATGCTCATTCAGTGTTACCTACAACTCTGTCTCCTCCTCTCCATTGCCCCTTTCTGTGGGGGTCCCTAAAGGCTCTGTTCTCGGACCACTTCTCTTCTCTATCTACACCTCCTCCCTTGGTCACTTGATAACCGCTCACGGCTTCCAATACCACTTATACGCCGATGACACCCAAATCTATCTGTCTACTCCTCACCTCACTTCTTCAGTCTCCTCTCGCATTACTAACTTAGTAACTGACATCTCAGCATGGATGTCGCACCACTTCCTTAAACGAAATACAGTGGGGCAAAAAAGTATTTAGTCAGCCACCAATTGTGTAAGTTCTCCCACTTAAAAAGATGAGAGAGGCCTGTAATTGTCATCATAGGTATACCTCAACTACGAGAGACTAAATGTGGAAACAAATCCAGAAAATCACATTGTCTGATTTGGAAAGAATTTTTTTTGCAAATTATGGTGGAAAATAAGTATTTGGTCAATATCAAAAGTTAATCTCAATACTTTGTTATATATCCTTTGTTGGCAATGACAGAGGTCAAACGTTTTCTGTAAGTCTTCACAAGGTTGTCACACGCTGTTGCTGGTATGTTGGCCCATTCCTCCATGCAGATCTCCTCTAGAACAGTGATGTTTTGGGGCTGTCGCTGGGCAACACGGACTTTCAACTATCTCCAAAGGTTTTCTATGGGGTTGAGATCTGGAGACTGGCTAGGCCACTCCAGGACCTTGAAATGCTTCTTACGAAGCCTCTCCTTCGTTGCCCGGGCGGTGTGTTTGGGATCATTGTCATGCTGAAAGACCCAGCCACGTTTCATCTTCAATGCCCCTGCTGATGGGAGAAGGTTTGCACTCAAAATCTCACAATACATGGCCCCATTCATTCTTTCATGTACACGGATCAGTCATCCTGTTCCCTTTGTAGAGAAACAGCCCTAAAGCATGATGTTGCCACCCCCATGCTTCACAGTAGGTATGGTGTTCTTTGGTTGCAACTCAGCATTCTCTCTTCTCCAAACACAACAAGTTGTGTTTCTACCAAACAGTTCTACTTTGGTTTCATCTGACCATATGACATTCTTCCAATCTTCTTCTGGATCATCCAAATGTTCTCAAGCAAACCTCAGACGGGCCCGGACATGCACTGGCTTAAGCAGGGGGACACGTCTGGCACTGCAGGATCTGAGTTCCTGGCGGCGTAGTGTGCTACTGATGGTAGCCTTTGTTATGTTGGTCCCAGCTCTCTGCAGGTCATTCACTAGGTCCCCCCCGTGTGGTTCTGGGATTTTTGTTTACCGTTCTTGTGATCATTTTGACCCCACGGGGTGAGATCTTGCGTGGAGCCCCAGATCGAGGTAGATTATCAGTGGTCTTGTATGTCTTCCATTTTCTAATTATTGCTCCCACAGTTGATTTCTTCACACCAAGCTGCTTGCCTACTGCAGATTCAGTCTTCCCAGCCTGGTGCAGGTCTACAATTTTGTTTCTGGTGTCCTTCGACAGCTCTTTGGTCTTCACCATAGTGGAGTTTGGAGTGTGACTGTTTGAGGTTGTGGACAGGTGTCTTTTATACTGATAACAAGTTCAAACAGGTGCCATTAATACAGGTAATGAGTGGAGGACAGAGGAGCTTCTTAAAGAAGAAGATACAGGTCTGTGAGAGACAGAAATCTTGCTTGTTTGTAGGTGACCAAATGCTTATTTTCCACCATAATTTGCCCAAAAAAATCTTTCCAAATCAGACAATGTGATTGTCTGGATTTGTTTCCACATTTTGTCTCTCATAGTTGAGGTATACCTATGATGACAATTACAGGCCTCTCTCATCTTTTTAAGTGGGAGAACTTGCACAATTGGTGGCTGACTAAATACTTTTTTGCCCCACTGTATCTCTAAAACTGAGTAACTAATATTCCCCCCTGCCCGTGCCCCCCTCCATGACTTTTCCATCAAAATCAACAATGCAACCATAATTCCCTCCCCTCACGCCAGGGTACTAGGTGTAATCCTAGACTCTGACTTGTCATTTCAGCCTCAAGTCCAATCGCTGTCAAAAGTTTGTAGAATTCACCTCCGTAACATCTCTAAAATTTGCCCCTTCTTAACAAATGAAACCACCAAGCTCCTTATTCACTCCCTCGTTATCTCTCGCCTTGACTATTGCAACCCCCTTCTTATTGGCCTGCCTCTCCATAGGCTATCCCCTCTTCAGTCTATCATGAATGCTGCTGCCAGACTTATCCACCTTACCAACCGCTCAGTGTCTGCCAACCCTCTCCTCCAATTCCTACACTGGCTCCTGATCACCTAGCGAATTAAATTCAAAATACTAACCACAACCTTCAAAGCCATCCACAACTCTGCCCCGAGCTACATCACCATTCTTGTCTCCAAACATATCCCAAACCGTCCTATCCACTCTTCTCAAGACCTCCTACTGTCAAGCTCTCGCGTCTCCTCCTCCCATGCTCGTCTCCAGGATTTCTCCGGAGCCTCTCCCATACTCTGGAACTCGCTACCTCAACCTGTCTGGCTATCCCCTACTCTTGCTACCTTCAGGCGATCCCTGAAAACTCATCTCTTCAGTGAAGCCTATCACATCTCCAACTAATCTTTTACCACTTCCATCAGCTCATTCCCCACAGTTACAACCTTTTGTACCACCTGCCCCACCCTATTAGATTGTAAGCTCTTCTGAGTAGGGCCCTCTTTATCCTCTTGTATTTTATTGTATTATAACTGTATTGTCCCCCTTTTATATTGTAAAGCGCTGGGTAAACTGTTGGCGCTATATAAATCCTGTATAATAATAATAATAATTTATGTAGTACAAAAACGTACCATAAACACACACAAATTGAAGGAATAAAAGGTATATAAATAACAATAATAATAATAAATAAATAAATAATAATTGATATGGTTAAAAAACTGACAATGGGACTTTACACATTCTAGTAATAAATACATGAAATTGATCACCATATGAAAACTGTTATAGAGCTAATAAATCAAATTAATTAGAACAGACTGTAGGTGGCGATATGTTAAGCCTCGTACACACGATCGGATATCCTATGGATTCTAATCCGATGGTTTTGTCCATCGGAAATCTGATGAAGCTGTCTTCCATCAGTCTTGCCTACACACCATCAGTCAAAAAACCGACCGTTCCAAACGCGGTGATGTAAAACACTCCGATGAGCTGAGAAAAATTAAGTTTAATGCTTCTGAGCATGTGTCGACTTGATTCTGAGCATGCGTGGGTTTTTTATCCGATGGACTTGCCCATAGACGATCGGAATTTGCTATCGGTGTTTGATCCATCGGAAAAATTTAAAACATGTTCTATTTTTTACAACCGATGGAAAAAAGACCGATGGGTACCATACACGATCGGTTGGTCTGATGAAAACCATCCATCGGACGGTTTTCATCAGTCAAACCGATCGTGTGTACGGGGCTTTACTGGATATTTTCTAAACCTGATGACTCAGAGGAGAAGACACTTTGTATCTAAATGTTTCTAATTGTTGCTGATCATTTCCTACTTCATACAGAAAAGAGCTGATCTCGATTTCTTCATTCACACCTCTTGGGGAGATACTATTTAACGACTTCAGCCCCAGAAGGATTTACCTGCTTCCTGCTTTTTGCATTACGGTACTGCGTCGCTTTACCTGACAATTGCTCGGTCGTGCGACCTTGTACCCAAACATTATTGACGTCCTTTTTTTACCCACAAATAGAGCTTTCTTTTGGTGGTATTTGATCACCTCTGCAGTTTTTATTTTTTTGCTCTACAAACACAATTTTTATTGTACCAAAAACGTCATTAGAAAAAACAGTATGGCACGTACAGGTGCTCCAAACAAAGTTAGGATAGAACATACCCACGCAAGTTGTATGAAGTTTTTTAGAAACACTAGTAAACACAAACACGTAACAAGAAAATGTGCTTAGTGAAGATATTACCAGAACAATGTAGAGATTAAAGTGAAGATGGGATGCAGGAGAACCTCTGTGCCCCATGGTTTACAGCCCAAAATCACGTGCATTGCTTAAAAGTCAACAAGCTAATTCAATATGACAGGTGGCAATCATGTGTCATGTGTCATAGGTCCTATGACACATGATTGCCACCTGTCATATTGAATTAGCTTGTTGACAGGTGGCAATCATGTGTCTTAGGACAGGGTCATAGGACCATGGGTTTCAGTAAAAAAAAAGGAAAAAAGAAAAAGCAGCCTACGAATGAGGAGAAAAAGGTGGGGAAGAGACCCTTCTGGATGTTAATTTGTGTAAGTGATAGGATCCTGTACACTCTAATCCAGCCCTCAAAAAATCCTCTCGCCTGCTCGCATTTTGCGAGTGGATTTGGAGGGCTGGCGAGGAAGGGCTGCCTGGGAGCCGGGGGCGAGCACTGCCGGCAGCCTGTGTGGAATGGGAGTCCTTCTCCCAGTGATTGCGGAGGGGAAGAGAGAGAGAGCCGCCCGGATGTTTAGAGCGCAGCGCGCGGAACAGTCACAGCGATAACAGTTTCCTTTTTTAATTGCAGTGTTCCCCGCCGCTCGCTGTCAGATACAGCCCCGCCTCCCGGTCCCGGGACTTTGATAGGCAGATCACCTGTCCAATCCTGGTGACGGGTAATCTGTCATTCAAAGGGGCGGGGCTGAATATGACGTTGAGCGGCGGGAACACGGCAATTAAAATGAAAACTGTTATCCTGTGTTCCCCGCCCTGCACTCTGATCACCTGGGTGGCTCTCCTGTTCCTCTCCTCCCCTACACAGGTAGGCTGCATAGTGGACATAGGGCTGCATAGTGGACACAGGGCTGCATGGTGGACACAGGGCTGAATTTGGTGGACACAGGGCTGAATTTGGTGGACACAGGGCTGCATTTGGTGGACACAGGGCTGCATTTGATGGACACAGGGCTGCATTTGATGGACACAGGGCTGCATTTGGTGGACACAGGCTGCATTTGGTGGACACAGGGCTGCATTTGGTGGACACAGGCTGCATTTGATGGACACAGGCTGCATGGTGGGCACTGGGCACAAGGCTGCATTAGTGGGCACAAGGCTGCATTGGTGGGCATAGGCAACCTGCATTGGTGGGCATGGATACAGTTGTTGTTAATATTTATTTTTATAGCTTAATTCTGCATAAAACATTTAAGTGTAATTTCATGAGAAAATTTATGAGGGGCGGAATTAGGGGCAGGGTGGGACAACTGGTGGCGAGTAACACTTAAGGCCTGGCTAGTAGCTCAGGACTTGAAATTTTGAGCCCTGCTCTAATCCATAGGCAAGCAACGCTGGACAAGGCCACTATGTGTAAAACGTGTCTCCGTCGACCAAACAGCCCCGAAAGCAAGAGGACTTGCAATGAGGGAAATTTTTAGCAATGCGCGCTGGTGTGAAATACCATTGGGAAAGAACTTTGTACGATTTTTCAAGGGCTTGAATGTTGTGAAAGCATTTTGAGATGGTTTACCAGATAGACGCCCAGTTTTTTGGTGGGAGAGACTCTTTCAGGTCTCACTCCCAACGGGCACAGCAGGATAGCATACGGTCAGAGATGTGACCTCTAATAGGCATGTAAATCAGGGACCTTTAGTGGTCGCGGCAGATTTACAGAGAGATTTGAAGCCTGTTTTTGGAGAGGTAAGGTTCTGCGCCAGTGACTCGATGAAGTGGCGTAATTGAAGGTAGTACAAAAACTCACTCGGGTGGGACGTGGCCTGGACATGGCGGAGTAGAGAAGTGAAGTCCTTGAGCTCCTGCATGCTTTCCAGCAAAACATTACTTTCCAAGCCGTATACTATCGCGGAATGTGCCCTGCTAAATGGAGAAGGGTGAAAAACCTCCACAGAGCTTCTGCCCGGTCAGAGATACCACACTTCTCTCCAGGACTGCATTCTTCCAGCTCCTGGGCCCACACGGCAGAGACACGTGGCAGACCCTCAGAGGCCTCTCTGATGGCAACACCTCCAGCAAGCCCAACCTCATCAGACTCAGATACCTATTCTGGTATGTGGCAAATGTGTCAAACAACTGGTGAGGGCCCTATGGGATCAATGAATGGCACCCTATATACCCCATGTAGTGGACTCCACTGGACGAAAGGTTACGCTCCCGAAACAAATAGCTCAGTCCTTCGGGGAGTACTACTCTTCCTTATAATCCTTCACGTGGTTCACTGTCGCATACACAAATGGATGGCTATCTTGTCTCGGCCCGTCTTCCTCGACTTCTGTTGCCGCAAAGGAGTGACCTGCAGGTTCCTATAACCTTTGAGGAGGTGCAGTCAGCGGTGAGCTCTGTTAAACCTGGCAAAGCGCCAGGCCCAGGCGTCTTCACTGTTCAATACTATAAGACCCTCTTACCCCTTTTGGGGGCCTCACATGGTCAAGATATTTAATGGATTAGGGCAATCTCCATCTTTCCCTCCGGCGACCCTACTAGCTCATATCTCAGTCATACACAAAGAAGGTAAGGACACTGCAGCATTCGGTAGCTATATAGACCAATTTTGCTGCTTAATGTAGACTTGAAACTCTTCACTAAAATCCTAGCTACACGCATTCAATTACATCTCCCCCATCTGGACCAAATGGGATTTATTCCAACCCGCGAGGCTCGGGACAACACCACAAAAGTTCTTAACTTAATACACTTAGCTAACCATACCAAAACCCCCTTTGTCTTCCTGAGCACTGACGCCGAGGAGGCATTTGATAGGGTGAACTGGAGTTTCATGTTTGCAGCCCTCCAACATTTCGGCGTGTGGGACAGGATGATACAGTGGATTGTGAGTGCATATACTGTACCACCCCGATGGCCTCAGTTAAGGTTAACAGGTTAAGGTTAACAGCGTGTTCTCAAAACTAATCACGATATCGAATGGAACCCGATAGGGTTGCCCTTTTTTCGCTGTTACTGTTCGCTCTCACCTTGGAACCAATTTTAAGCAGAGTCAGATTGAATGATGATATCATGGGCCTGAGGATGGGAACATCTCATTACAAAGTCTCAGCTTACGCAGATGACTTGATGTTTTCTTTGTCTAATCCTGTTACCTCGTTGCCTAACCTCTTAAAAGAACTTGGGCAATACCGAGCCATGTCAAACCTAAAAATCTATTTCTCAAAGTCAAAGGCCATGGGATAGCTTCCACACAACAACATAACCTACAGCTGAATTTAAAATTTAAGTGAACTCCCTCTGCACTGAAATATCTGGTGACATTTATCCCCCCATCATTGGCCAATGTCTTTAAGCTGAACTTTCCGCCCCTTTATAGCTTAGTACATAGACTCCTTGAAAATGGCATACAGGCCTACACTCGTGGTTCGGGCGGTGTAACATTATAAAGATAAATGTTCTGCCTAAGTTTCTGTACCTATTTCAATTGCTCCCTATCCGTATTCCATCGGCCTATTTTAGACAGGTGAACGCCATCTTCACTAAATTCATATGGGCTAACAAGCGTCCCAGAATACAGGGGCATCTGTTGACTCTCCCCAAACTATATGGAGGGATTGCGGCCCCGGATATCCAGAAATATCATCAGGCCGCACATTTAACGTGGGTGATTGACTGGTGCAAACACGGTGACCAAAAATATGGACCCAATTAGAACAACAATTGAGCAATATCCCTTTAAGCAGAGCTCCCTGGTGCTTCCAGATGTTACCCCCGTTGCTCAAAATACACCCCCACCATCGGCTCGACCCATAGAATCTTTAATCTTACATACAAAAACCCGGCTATTTTTAACACCAAGTCGCCTTTATACCCTATCTTGGGAAATCCCAACTTCCCTTCAGGACTGATTGGAGGCCCGTTCCAAAACCTGCTAGATGCAGGGCATTTCCAAGCATCACACTTTCTCACAACAGACGGTTGGCCCTCGATCTCGACCCTGACACAAATAAATGGATGATTTTCTTTAGATTTTTGGAAGGCACTTCAGCTTCACCACTTTTTTCATTCACTGGGCTCTCTGGCAGAGTACACATGCTCGCCAACTCCATTTGAATTTCATTGCATGGGAAGTGGTGCACTATCTTCGCACCCTCTCCACAATGTATTCTCTACTGATATCCCCGCCTGAAGACTTTAGGGCACCCTACCTCACTAAATGGGAAACAGATCTAGGGTGGACATTTAGCCCTGATCAAGATAGACGAATCATCCAGCTTGCCCTTAGGTCCTCCATGTGTACACACATGCAGGAATGCAATTATAAGTTACTCACTAGATGGTATAATACCCCATCAGTTTTAAATCGCCTCTTTCCGGAGACCTTAGACCATTGCTGGAGATGCGAGGGGGGGGGGAGGGGGACTCTGCTATGCATATTTTGGGCGTGTCCAGGCTTGGAGACTTTTTGGAGGGAAGTACGTAGACTTACACAGCAGTTTACAGACTACCCGGTCCCAAAAGACCTTGCTTTCTCCTTGCTTCATTGTTCTGACATCCTGAGCACGATGTATAGAAAGTCTGTGCTAGCTCATCTACTTAGTGCTTTCAAAAATTGTATCGCTTTGCGATAGAAAGGTCCTGATCGGCCCCCTATTCAAATGTGGCTCAGAAAGGTTGAGGACATCAATAAAATGGAGGATTTAGTACTCAGCTCTAAACAAACATGAACGTTACAAGAAAACGTGGCTTCCATGGAACATGGAACATGAACATAGATCTCTGCTAGATAGCATCCCTCAACCGACCTAAATATTCCACCATGACCAGTGTGGTTTGCTTAATACCACAAACCCAACCCCCCCGCCCCCCCCCCCCCACAGGTTGTTTTTTTTGCTCCCCTTCTCCCTTTCCCTTCCCTCCCTTCCCCCTCCTTACCTAGTCTTCTCAGTTCGCTCATCTCCTCTTCTTTCCTTCTTTCCCCCTTTCCTATGATATGACAAAACCCGGGTACCCAACCTTGTTGCCATATAGTAGTCTCATAACAGCTAATAAAGAAATGCTATTTTCTTCTCTTATACGCAATGTGATTTGAGATATTGTGTTTTTTTTGTACCTGCCCTGTTGGGCTACTTTTTTGCAATTCAGATTGTGATATGATCTGTTGGTTGCCTGTGTAATCTAAATGAAAAAATTGGAATTTGGGGGGACCCCCACGCAATTTTATTTTATTTTTATTTTGGTTCAGGGTTCCCCTTACTATTCATACCAGACCCAAAGGGCCTGGTAATGGACTGGGGGGTTAACCCATGACGTTTTTGTTCAATGAATTTTATCTGTATTGCCAGGACCTGACAATTCATCACAGCCGCGATCAGTTAAATTACTTTTTTTCCTTTAGAAATGTCATTTTGCTGCAGGGACTGTTCTAAACATGGGAAAAATGCATCACTTTACAGGCATACTATAGACACCCCCCAGTTACGAAATTTAAAGGAATATTTCACTTTTATTGTTTCCCATTATTAAAATCACTGCTCCCGAAAAAACGTCCGTTTTTAAAACTTTTTTTGCATTGATACATGTCACCTGGGGCAGGACCCGCGGTCTCCAAACTTTTTTATGACAAAACCATGCATATAAGCCTTTAAAATTAGCACTTTTGATTTTTCATGTCCGTGTCCCATAGACTTTAACGGTGTTCGCGTGTTCGAACAAATTTTTGCCTGTTGGCAAGTTCTGGTGCGAACCGAACCAGGGGGTGTTCAGCTCATTCTTACCGCTCAGATTTTTGTGAATTTTTGGGACAGTTATGCCCCTATGTAGGTATGTTTTTAGAGTGGTAGCACTGCATTAAACGTGGGTCTCCAGTGTTGTACTGTTGAGGTGGGTGGGGGGGGGGCAGATGACTTCCAGTTGCTAAGAATAGTTTTCCTAGCTCAGTAAGCTGTATAGAAGAGAAACTTTTTATGGTAAGTAGTATCAACCATGTAACACACCACTATAAATAGTATTATTGGATCCACAGGGATCACCATGTGGATAAATGTGCCAGGTTCAGTGTGACATTTACGTCAGGGAGCATCCACAGTATTATACATGAGACACGACATCCACAGGGTTATACATGAGACATGACAAGAGTAATACACTCTATGCAGAATTTTTTGATTTTAGAGTCACATGCAGAAATTTTACTTGCACCCATCTGTCTCTCGCCATGAAAGTGGAAGATATTGTTGGATACCCTCTTCCCAATCACCATCATTTAGTGTAGGAACATCTTGCTGCCATTTCTGGAAAAATTGAGTAACCTTTGAAAATTAACCTTTTTGGTATAGGCAAAGGTATAAAGAGGAGAGGGGTTTATCCATATGTTCAGCTATCAGGAGATGTTCAACCACATAACAGACTAGTACAATACAATACAATAGTAAACTGTTTTGCTTTGGTCTGTCCGTTATAAGCAAGGAAGCTCAGAACTCTGCAGTGTATTAACCACCTCCCATCCACGCTATAGCAGAAAGACGGCTACAGTGCGGATCTAATTTGCCGGGAGGGTGTCCATGGACGTCCTCTCGTTCTCCAATGGCATGCTCGCTCCCTGCAGGGCGCACGCGGCGCACACTGTGATCAGCGAGTCAATGAGACTCGGCTGATCACAGATCGGAGTAAGGGGTCGATCCTGACCCCTTACCACATGATCAGCTGTCAGCCAATGACAGCTGATCATGTGATGTAAACAGAGCCGGTAATCGGCTATTTTTTCTCCTCACGCTGATAGCTGGTCACCGGCGGCTGTCATCGGGACATCGGTCCCGAACAAGGAGAGCAGCCACCTGCTCATCTCTGCCACCTAACAGTGCCACCTAACAGTACACAACAGTGCCGCCTACCAGTGCCCACCAGCGCCACCTACCAGTGCCACCCATCAGTGCCCACAGTGCCACCCATCAGTGTCACCAATCAGTGTCACCTACCAGTGCCGCCCATCAGTGTAAACTACCAGTGCCCGTCAGTGTCACCTACCACTGCCACCTATAAGTGCCCATCAGTGCCATCTATCAGTAACACCTATCAGTGCCACCCATCAGTGCCATCTTATCTGTGCCCATCAGTGCTGCCTTATCTGTCCCCATCAGTGCCGCCTTATCTGTGCCTATCAGCGATCATCAGTGCAGCCTATCAGTGGCCATCAGTGCCGCCTCATCAGTGCATATCAATGAAGGAGAAAAATTACCTGTTTGCAAAATTTTATAACAAACTATGAAACATGATTTTTTTTTTTTTCAAAATTTTCCATCTTTTTTTGTTCGTTTAACAAAAAATAAAAACCCCAGCGGTGATTAAATACCACCAAAAGAAAGCTCTATTTGTGTGATAAAAATTATAAACATTTCATTTGGGTACAGCATTGTATGACCGCACAATTGTCATTCAAAGTGCATCAGCGCTGAAAGCTGAAAATTGGTCTAGGCAGGAGGGGGGTTTAAGTGCCCAGTAAGGAATTGGTTAATGTGCTTTTACTAAACAAAAATGCTTTACATACAAAACTATTACAATATTAGGAATACAATACAAGACTGACATATATACCTATAACAAGCAAAATGCCTAGCAGATAAGCAGAGACTATGGTCTGTAAACAGTAGAGATACGCTTCTAAGTTACTTACCTCAGGTTACAGTGTGTTCACAATCTCTGTAGGCAACGAGGACTCAGGCTTAATCTATAAGCAGTTGCTGGAACGTTAACAGATGTCCCTGAAACATAGTGGGTTATTTATGAAAGGCAAATCCACTTTGCACGATAAGTGCACTGCAAGCGCACGTGGAAGTGCAGTCACTTTAGATCTGAGGGGGACATGCAAGAAAAATAAAAACAGCATTTTAGCTTGCACATGATTGGATGATAAAATCAGCAGAGCTTCCCCTCATTTCAGATCTTCCCATCAGATTTACAGCGATCTACAGCGAAAGCACTTTCAAGTGCACTTTCAAGTGTACTTGCAGTGCACTTGTAGTGCAAAGTGGATTTGCCTTTCGTAAATAACCCCCATAATATCCTACTGCATTTTAATATCATATTTGGCCCAGATAGATGGGTCCGGTAGGGAACAGAAATGTGAGAGCATGGGATTCCTCCAAAGTGGGGTGTATGGAGACCAAACATCTGTGGTTTCTAATTCAATGCTGACCTGTCTTAAAACACAGAGAGTAGCCTTCATAGGAACAGTGATGTTGGGATTAGAACAGGGGCCATAGAACTAGACTAAATCGCTTAATTCGGAATAGGAACCTAGTAAAACTGCCTCTAAAGTAACTGCTTGTTATCCACCTAAAAAAACACCAACAACTGGTCACCAGCACTGGAGCCCAATAGTATTTTTGGAAACATTGGAGGGCCAAATGGCCAAGGGTAAGTGAAAGCTGAAGGTTAAACTTAGCAATCATAAGAGTACCACCTGCCCATATGAAGGAGGTAACAATTTGATCCAGTTTATTAAAAAATGTTTTTGTGATTGGGACAGGCTGAAGGTGGAACATATATAGAAACTTAGAGAAAATAACATGATTTACCCCATCAAGTAATAATTAGGCAATTACACTACTTGCATTAAAAAAATATGTTTAATTATGTTTTAATGAATATAGAGCTGCATTCATTTATTTTGGACTTTATATCTATAAAGTCCAAATAGAAGCAGCAATTCCCACTGTACATGGCCATGTGATGATGGGTGCTCAATGCGAATGCCACAGATGAAGCCATGCCATAACTAATTGCAAAGATGCAAACTTGCAAAGTCATCAGCATTCCAAATGGATGTTTATTGTGAAGACACAATCGCATATGTCATAAGAAACTGATACATTGTTGTTTGCCATTTAATGCATCTGGTTAGGTAGTAACACATTACTGAGCACATGCAAAGCCAAAGCAAAGTGGAAATAAACATGACATAAGCAAGCAAAACTCGTCAGAGAGCATTATTTTGTATATTATACATGTATCCTTGGAGGTGAATTATATGCATATAAAACTTGTGTATCAATAAGGTCAATTGGAAGCAAGTATGTACAAAAATGCTGACAGGCAGGGAGTTTATGACAAAAGAGACCAATAGGTTCTCTTCTCTCATAAAACGTCTACATGTCAGCTTTTTTTTGTTTGTTTAATTCCATTTTAATATACAGGTCAGAGAGGGTGATCATGGGGGTGATTTGCTCAAACTGGTGCATACAGAATCTGGTGTATCTGTGTAAAGTAACCAATCAGCTTCTGACATCAGCTTGTTCAATTAAGCTTTGCCAATAAAATCTAGAAGCTGATTGGTTACTATGCACAGCTGCACCAAATTCAGTTTGAACCACTATTAGAAAATCTCCCCCAGTATGAAGATCGGATGTAAAGATCACACTCAGAAGGTTTAAAACTCCTTCCACAAATCAATCATCAAATTAATTTAAAGCCCCATCTTGATTCTACTGCTACTTAACTCATTTATCAATGTTTCATTTATAAATACACTTTCCTCACCCTTCTCCATTGTTGGAGAAAGGGGATGCAGGGCTCTTGCATGTAAACACTTGCAGTGCCTTTAGTTAATCACCCTCATTGTGTCTGCAACTGATATGCACAAATAGTCAATCGAATTACATGTTCACCACCCACTCTGATGTTTTTTTCCCAGTATTGGGGTGTTTTAGCACTGAGTGGATCTGCTGCTGGGATGGATTTTTCTCTGGCCAGTTGCTATTATTTTCCCACAAGATAGGTCAACAGTGGGGGTTGGTAAAGCTCTACACCTCCCATCTCCATATAGCCAAATCATTGACCTTTAAGCTCATCTTTAACTTTTCTCAGCCCCCAATCCCTGAGCCCCAAACCCTGGCACTCCTACACTTATTCTTCAAAAAATATATAAGCACCTTTTTTCCCAAGGGTTTTGGACTCACACACACAACACTACACATCATTCCTTTACATACACAGAAGGAGAAAGACATGTCCTTACTCTAAGGAAGACACTTTGTTTAAGACAGCCTGGCTATTGAACTTTTGAACGAAATGCCTTGAAAGAAGACACTAATTGACATTACACGTGTCTGGTCTACTCTTACATTGGCGAGCCCAAGTTGGTAATTTTTTTTTTTCCCTCACCCCTTGACAAAAGGGGCGAGACCAACACAATTTCATGATTGATCAAGTCTTGGGAAAAAACGATCAAAGAATCTAGAAAGAGGCGTTTGTGTTCCATCAGACGTGGATGAAAGGTCCAAGAAACTGAGTCGGCTAAAGACAAGAATTGTGGCCCTGGAACAAAGACAATTATTGATCTTGACTCCAGTATTTCGGTTCAGCTGCCAAGGGTGGGTTTTTTTCTCTGTCTGTTTTCTCACCTGCAGATCGCTTGTAATCTTGCAAGCAGAAGGGAAAAAAAAAACACATAGACCAAGCCTACGAGGTTGATTGTCAAGGCTATTTGGACAGTATGCTTCAAGATATCTTGGAAATCCAGCGAGGGCTTTCAGGTTGTGAAAAGCGTAAATGTTTACGTACGTGGAGATTTCTGCCAAGGTTAGTTCCTAAGAAGGTGAGAGAGTCTCACAGAAGAAGTGTTGAAACAGGAACTTAAGCCATGTACACAAGATCGGATTTCCTATGGATTCTAATCCGATGGATTTTTCCATCGGAAATCCGATGAAGCTGACTTCCATCAGTCTTGCCTACACACCATCAGTCAAAAATCCGACCGTCCAAAACGCAGTGACGTAAAAAAAACGACAAGCCGAGAAAAATGAAGTTCAATGCTTCTGAGCATGTGTCGACTTGATTCTGAGCATGCGTGGGTTTTTTGTCCGATGGAGTTCCACACAGACGATCGGAATTTGCTATCAGTTTTTTGCCCATCGGATAAATTTAAAACATGTTCTATTTTTTCTCATCGATGGAAAAAAGACCGATAGGGCCCATACACGTTCGGTTTGTCCGATGAAATAAGTCCATCGGACTGTTTTCATTGGTAAAACCGATCGTGTGTACACGGCATAAGACTTCACGTTATTTATAAAGGTCACCATTGCACCATTGTAGATACAACAGGCAGATGTACTCTTTGGGTGAGTTAATATGAAAGTTGGATTTTGATGTTTGAAGATGGACAGTCCAAGGACAAAGGCAAAGAAAGAATAGGCAAACACTACAGGCAGGGCCGATCCGCCCTATAGGCTTGCTAGGCAAGCTGCATAGGGCCCCGAGTAATTACTAGGGGCCCCGAATCTTCGCCGCAACCGCCGCCGCCGCCACTAGAGGTCCGCAGGCCGGGCGGAGACAATTTTCATTTTCTTGTAGACCAAGAGGAGGGTCAGGGTGGCTGCCAATAGGAATTGAGCTGCGGCACCGCCCACCTCCCGCCCCGCTAATGTCTGTCTGTGTGTGAGTGAAATGTGGGAAGGGGCGGGGGTGGGCGGCGGCGCCGCAGCTTAATTCCTATTGCCAGCCACCCGGCCGGCTCCTCCACTGTCCCCTCTGCGTAATGGCGGCGGAGAGAGTCTCTGCTGCTGGGGCATCACACCTGGTGTAAGGGGGGCCTCTGCTGGGAATGCCTGGTGTAAGGGGGGCCTCCGCTGGGAATGCCTGGTGTAAGAGGGGCCTCCGCTGGGGAGGCCTGGTGTAAGGGGGGCCTACCCTGGTGTAAGGCCTCCGCTGGGAATGCCTGGTGTAAGGCAGGCCTCCGCTGGGAATGCCTGGTGTAAGGGTGGCCTCCGCTGGGGAGGCCTGGTGTATAGGGGGGCCTCCACTGGGAATGCCTGGTGTAAAGGGGGCCTCCGCTGGGGAGGCCTGGTGTAAGGGGGGCCTCCGCTGGGGAGGCCTGGTGTAAGGGGGGCCTCCGCTGGGGAGGCCTGGTGTAAGGGGGGCCTCCGCTGGGGAGGCCTGGTGTAAGGGGGGCCTCCGCCTGGGAGGCCTGGTGTAAGGGGGGCCTCCGCTGGGAATGCCTGGTGTAAGGGGGGCCTCCGCTGGGGAGGCCTGGTGTAGGGGGGCCTCTGCTGGGAATGCCTGGTGTAAGGGGGGCCTCCGCTGGGGAGGCCTGGTGTAAGGGGGGCCTCCGCTGGGGAGGCCTGGTGTAAGGGTGGCCTCCGCTGGGAATGCCTGGTGTAAGGGGGCCTCCGCTGGGAATGCCTGGTGTAAGGGGGCCTCCGCTGGGGAGGCCTGGTGTAAGGGGGGGCCTCCGCTGGGGAGGCCTGGTGTAAGGGGGGGACTCCGCTGGGAATGCCTGGTGTAAGGGGGGCCTCCGCTGGGAATGCCTGGTGTAAGGGGGGCCTCCGCTGGGGAGGCCTGGTGTAAGGGGGGACTCCG
Source organism: Rana muscosa (assembly GCA_029206835.1). Lineage (NCBI taxonomy): Eukaryota > Metazoa > Chordata > Amphibia > Anura > Ranidae > Rana > Rana muscosa. Next base: position 140,967,142 of record CM055124.1, on the reverse strand, counting down.
CTGGGAATGCCTGGTGTAAGGGGGGCCTCCGCTGGGGAGGCCTGGTGTAAGGGGGGACTCCGCTGGGAATGCCTGGTGTAAGGGGGGACTCCGCTGGGAATGCCTGGTGTAAGGGGGGCCTCCGCTGGGGAGGCCTGGTGTAAGGCGGGACTCCGCTGGGAATGCCTGGTGTAAGGCGGGACTCCGCTGGGAATGCCTGGTGTAAGGGGGGCCTTCGCTGCGGAGGCCTGGTGTAAGGGGGGCCTCCGCTGGGGAGGCCTGGTGTAAGGGGGCCCCCGCTGGGGATGCCTGGTGTAAGGGGGACTCCGCTGGGAATGCCTGGTGTAAGGAGGGACTCTACTGGGAATGCCTGATATAAGGAGGAACTCTACTGGGAATGCCTGGTGTAAGGGGGACTCCGCTGGGAATGCCTGGTGTAAGGAGGGACTCGGGGCTTCCACTGATTCTGCATTATGGTGAGTTGAATAATTTCATTCTATATTACAATGTAATAATAGAAATAATGCGCTTCAGTCATCCTGACACCATAACAACCATGGTGCCGGGATGATTGAAGCGCTAACACCAGGTGTTTGGAGTATCTTTATCTGCTGATTTGTTAAACTTTCTGGAATACACATATTTCTATTGTGGTGTAGGATCTGGGCCTGCTGTCCCTCCACCCCTCTTTCTTTCTATCTCTCCCTCTTTCTTTCTCTCTTTCTTCCTCCATCCCTCATTCATCTCCGACTCTAACCACACCCCTCCGAGCCACGCCCACGTAAGCCACGCCCACCATTCCGTGTAAACCACACCCATTTTTTGCCACCGTAAAGGGCCCCTTAGCAGAATTTTGCTTAGGGCCCCAGGGAGGTCAGGATCGGCACTGACTACAGGACACAAAACACTACAGAAACACTACAGAAACACGAGTCAAGGAACAAGGCAAAAGCTACAAGAAAACTATTCTTCAAAGAAAAAAGTTAAGGACAATATTCTTCCAAGAAAAAGCAACGAACAAAGACAAAGCAACGAATGAAAGAAACGAACAACAGACAAAGTTAAAGGACATTATTCATCTCTTGTTTTTTTAAGTGTACACAGGACTATCATTCTAAACAAGGGGTGAGTGTGTTTGTTCATATAAGAGGATAACATGGGATGGTTAACATCTCAAGGCTCAGAAGTATGTCCCTGTACTATCAGGAATTTATATATTCCATATATAAAGGAATACTTGCAGTAGTAGGGTAATTAATTAATTAATGCCAGAGTGTAAAGAAATTCTTTAATAAGGAAACTAAGTTTAATGCTGCATGTAAATGTTTATGAATATTTAATCCCTAAACAATAGAAAATGTGTGTTATTACACGTGGTCATTCTAAAACAATGGGGCAGAACAATGTTTTTCAGAGAAAGAAATTTGGTTAAGATTGTGCAAAGAACTGTATGAAATTGAGATAATGGAAACAATATGGTATTTAGTGTTTAACAAAAATCCTACAGATTTGGTTGCAGGAAATAATAAGTTAAGGATTGAGCAATTTTTACAAAAGATTCTAAACTTGGATTTGGTTATTAAATTAAAAGTAGTAGATTGTTCTAATTTACTTAAGGCTACCCAGAAAAATATTAAAATATGAGAGTTTTGTTCAATCTAAAAATTATCAAAAATTGTAAAAAAAACAATTGTTAAAAGTTTTTGTCGCCACGTACACATGGGGCCACCCCTTCAGCATCAAAGTGACCCGAGAAGATAACCACAAATTTGTGCTGTCAGACCCGGACCAGCTTCCTGCCTTCTTCCTGTTCCTGGACCGGGACCCTATTGTCATCCCGAACTGGTTGGACCCCCCAGATGACCGTCAGCGGCTACCGGGTCCTCCTCTACAGCGTCGAGGACGCCCACAGTCTAGATCGGTACCTTCCGGTCCTAGAGTACGGCGAGCCACGTCACCAGAAGACTGATCCAGATTCTGTCGTCCGAGACCTGAAATGGTTCTTTTTTGATATGTCCTTTAGTCCACCAGGTGACTACAGTTCCTTTATGAGACTCCGGCCAGGTTTGCCTAATGTTTTCTCTATTTTGTTTTGTACTCACGGTTTTACTTGCGTATCCACCCCGCTGACTCTTGCTCACTTTGTTATCTAAGTGCTGCTGACGGTTTAGTTGTCTCGCTTGGCACGGAGAATGTTTCCTTGCCCTCAGCTGGTGCGGTTGTGCTTGCGGGGGCTTTGGAAAGGCGGTCGGTGGTGTTGATATGTTCTTTCACGGCATTGGCTCTACTGGCTGGCTTGGTGTTTCCCGGGCATAGCCCTTTGGCTTGTCCGGGGACCTCCGGGTCTTCCCTCGGGCTCTGGACATCTATGTCCCTGGAGCTTGGGACTGACTGGCCTTATCACTGACACCTTCTGTGCGTTTACACAGATATCTGAGCTAAGCCGTGACGACTATCATAGTTAATGCTGCTATAAATGTAGTAATTGGTGCTTCCAACCCTCGCATGCTTACGCGGGAATACCTGTGCCTTTATTCTGTCACCAGATTGTGTACACCTTGTTCTACGTTGATGTTATTTTTCTATGTAATTTTAGACTGTTTATTACACTCCAGCGTACCAATGGTATTAGTCTGACACTATGCCCTTTAGTGACTAGGCAGTTGAGCATTAGATGCCACGGTCATTGGGTGTGTTACACTTACAGTTATGTTATATATGCCTGTTAGGTTGTCGGGACCACAACTCAGCTGTTCTAACCCCGTTCTCTCCCCCTAAATAGGATTGGCACAGTTAGTGCCTACTACGTGATATTTCACGAAGTGTTACGTTTTTGCGCACACTTTAGTATTCTTGAGCCGCCTTCCCCAGGTGCTCTCTACGTTCAATCTCTCCCCCGCCTCGCTCTACCTTCTCTCTTCCTCCCCTGTTGTGTTTCCCCCCTTTTTTTCTTCCCCGCTCTTCTTTTTTTTCTTCTTCTCTTTCTCCTTCCCCCCCTCCCCCCCATCGCTCCATCATGGCCCACACAGTGACCTCTCACCCTAGGTTACAATTCTGTTCCTACAATGTCAATGGGCTCAATATTGCCTCCAAAAGAGGACAAATCCTGTATCAAATGCACAAACGCCAAGTCAATGTGCTTCTTCTCCAAGAGACACATTTTCACTCTGCCTCCACCCCTTCCTGTTCCAACAGATACTTCAACAGGTGGTTCCACAGCACTAGCCCAACCCAGAAAGCCAAGGGAGTGTCTGTGGCCTTCCATAAGACGCTCCCTATAGAGGTGCTTGACCATCTCTCGGACCCCCAGGGGAGGTATGTTTTTGTGAAATTCGTGTTATGGGGTACCAAATTTACAGTAGCTAACATTTACCTTCCTAATGTTAATCAAGTATCGGCCGCGTTACAATACATGAGGATTTTGTCAGGATTCAGGGAGGGTAAGCTCATATTGGGGGGAGATTTTAACACCCCTCTTGAACCACCTTTAGATTCCTCCACCTCGCGATCGTGTATCTCCTTCCCCAAACTGAGGGCTCTGAAACGGGCATTCTACGATCTGCGTCTGGTGGACGTTTGGAGAGTGCTGTACCCCACGGTCCGTAACTATACCCACTTCTCCCATGTTCATCACACCTATAGTCGCATAGACTACCTAATGAGTGACCATAGCTGCCTGGACTGGTCCCCGGAATGCACCATAGACCCAATGGTCTGGTCTGACCATTCTCCTATACACATGACATTCTCGCTCCCTTCCACTCCGATTAGGGAATGGTCATGGCACTTGAACGATTCGCTGCTTACGAACCCGGAATGTGTGACAAGGGTTTCAGATACAATCTCTAACTTTTTTGCGGACCACGCTTTGGATACGACATCGTTGCCCTTTCAATGGGAGGCACTTAAGGCTGTCCTACGTGGTACCTTTATCCAAATGGGTACGCGTCTTAAAAAGGAGCGCTCAGCCGCCATAGAGGCAGCAAATAAAACGCTTAGAAACTTAGAAACTGAGCACAAACGATCCCCGACAGTGACAATGCTGGCGGACGTTTCTAGGGCACGATCACAACTTAGAGAACTTTATGAAGCCTCTGCACGTACATATGCAGATAAGCTCACTTTCCATCAATATAAGTTTCGAGATAAATGTGGTAGGCCACTGGCTCGCTCCCTGCACCCAAAAACAACCTCCGCCTTTGTGCCTCATATTCGGGGGGCACAGGGGGAAATGGTATCCTCACCCACTGAGATGGCGGGGGAATTCAGGGACTTTTATCAGTCCCTGTACAATATCCCTAAGACTCAAGGGACAAGTTCCCCTTCCTCCGGGGTGGAGGACCAGATGTCATATGTATTGGAAACCGCGCTCCCTACGTTAGACGATGACGTCATCGCTGATCTGGAAACCTCAATCACAGAAGACGAAGTCACCAAAGCCATAGCGGGTACACCGAGTGGAAAGAGCCCGGGCCCAGACGGCTTTACTCCTAAGTTCTACAAACTTTTTGCCGCCCTCCTCACGCCCTTTCTAACTAAGGTGTTCAACTCTTTGTCGGAGGGTTCAGTGTTCCCTCCACAAACACTTGAGGCCCACATATCCCTCATCCCAAAGCCAGGCAAAGACCCCACTCTTTGTGCAAGCTATAGGCCGATCTCCTTGATTGGGGTCGATTTGAAAGTCTTTGCTAAAATCCTAGCCAATAGATTACAACCATTGTTGCCTGGGATAATACACCTAGACCAGGTCGGCTTTGTGAGTGGCCGTGAGGCTAGGGACAATACCCTGAAGACCCTTCTTTTAACCAACTATGCCCGGTCCCACGATATCCCACTATGCCTCTTAACAGTCGATGCCGAGAAGGCATTCGACCGAGTAGACTGGCAGTTCCTTTGACTATCCCTGCAACAAATAGGCGTAGGAACCAATATGATGGCGAGAATAATGTCCCTTTACTCCTCTCCATATGCTAGGATTAGACTCAATGGCTCGCTATCTCCAGCCTTCTCTGTATCTAACGGGACGCGACAGGGATGCCCACTGTCCCCCCTCCTCTACGTTCTCACTATGGAACACCTAGCTATTGCTCTACGTAACAATTCTTCTATCCAAGGCATAACAGTCGGGCCCACACATACTAAACTTGCCCTCTTTGCAGATGATCTGCTCCTGTTCGTGACACACCCTCACACATCCTTGCCCTTGGTATTGCAGGAGTTTCGGAAATTTGGAGAAGTTAGCAACTTCAAGGTCAACTACAATAAATCGGAAATCCTCAACATATCTCTGCCTACGTCGGCCCTGCGAAGACTATCGTCTTCTTTCCCCTTCAAAACTGGTTCCTCCTCCATAAGGTATCTCGGAATTCAAAAACCGGCGGATGCTTCCCAACTTTTTTCCTTGAACTTTGCCCCCCTACTTCTTAGGACCCAGGCAGATTTAATCAATTATGCGTCCAAACAGCTCTCATGGCTAGGTAGAGTGAATGCCCTGAAAATGGATGTTCTCCCTAGGTTCCTGTATTTGTTTCAGACCATCCCTATTCACATACCTAATTCGTACTTTAAGAAAATACGCCAACTGTTTTCCAAATTTATTTGGAATGCGGCCCGTCCCAGGATACGGTATGAAACACTTTCTCTTCCAAAGGCTCGGGGGGGGGGCTGGAGCCCCAGATGCCTCCCTATACCATAAAGCAGCGGTGCTCACCCGCATACTGGATTGGTTCCATCATTCTTCAACCAAGCTTTGGGTTCAGTTGGAAAGCCACATGAGCCCAATTGAGCTCTCCGCTCTCCCCTGGACCTTGCCTACGGTACGGGGGGGTTCGGGCCCTCTTAATGACCTTACCCATCAAACGATCCAGATTTGGGATCGCATGCTGTCCAGAAGGGGCTTATCAAACCGCATGGGGCCTATGACTCCCTCCTTTGGGACCCCGGCCTTTCCGCCAGCTATGTCGGTAGCAAGATTCGGACCATGGCGAAGAGAGGATCATAGGCGACTTGCCCAGGTCCTTCGTGCAGACCCCACTTTGAGGTCAGATACCTCTACCGGTCTGACCTCCCGTCACCCCATGCAGTGGTTTCGGAGGCAACAGACTGCCTCCTACATCCGGACTTTCCCATCTATTACAGACATTCTTGCTGAACCGACGGGATTCGAGGAACTGCTCCTGCAGGTGGAACCTCCAACGCATGTTGTATCGCAACTATACTCCCTTCTGCTCGATGTTTACTCCCCTGGCCTCCCACCGTTTACGGTGGCCTGGGAGACAGACCTCCGTCACACTATCTCCCCTATTGACAGGCAGAAATGTTTTACCCTGACGCACAAATTATCCATAGCCACCAAGACCCAGGAGAAGGGGTTTAAACTGTTAACAAGATGGTACAGATGTCCATCAACTCTTCACCACTTCAATCCGGAGGTGTCGGATGCCTGCTGGCGGTGCCTCGGCTCCCGGGGAACCATGCTCCACATCTGGTGGGAGTGCCCTCCTGTGCGGAGGTACTGGCAGCGGATTTTCACACTCTACTGCAAATTGATGACGACCTCTATCCACCCTTCACCTGAGGTGGCTCTCTTGTCTATTATCCCAGGATCATTTAAATCCATCAGAAATGATGTCTTGCGACACTTTCTGGCGGCGGTCAGGGTAGTGATTCCCCGTCATTGGAGAACGGCAACCATGCCTTCCCTGGGGGATTGGGCTGTTGAGGTGGACCGCATTAGGGACCTTGAGCGCCTGGTGGCGGAGGAAAATGACAAAAGTGAACAGTTCTCTCTCACATGGACTTCGTGGTCCGTGTTTCGGTACTCCTCGGAGTTTATCTCTTGGGCGGAGTGTGCCCTGGACGAGACCGCTCTTGGACCTTGATGGAGTGATTCTGATCCCTGTCCCCTATCTGTGTACCCCTACTATTTGCCCCTGACTCTGACTCTTTCTCTTTTCTCTACACATAAATACACCTCTAAGAACCCAGTAGGATAACGTACCAGGGCTTCAATTTACCTACTACCTACAACCCATTGAGTGACCCTACTTCATACTCTCCAAATAGGTTTGTGTATACCTTCATCTGATGGTACTTAGCCCTGCTCTGTTCTGACACACATGATGCCTGTTGAGGATGTATCCTATTAATGTTTGTAATGTTTAAGACAATGTATGTCTTTTTCTGTCGTTTCACTGCATAAACAAATAAAATAAGATTGAATTAAAAGTTTTTGTAAATAAGTATTTCTGATAAAAGTAAAGACTGGTTGGGGGAGGAATTTTTCTCGGGGAAATGGCCAATCACAGTTCATGGGCAGGAACCGATCTGTGAGTTTCACGAGATTGTCCCCTAAACTATTTTTTTGTCATTACTATAATCAGGAACGTCATATTATAACGTAGTGTACATGATTTTTGGCAGATGTACAAACAAAATATGTTTAAAAAATGGTAAAAAAGGTTAAAAATGATAAAAACGATAAATGAGATTGTTACTGAATTGTACAATGAAGGGGATACAAAGCATGGTAGCTAATGCCGCGTACACACGACCGTTTTTAATGTCATTGAAAAAAACAGCATTTTTCTCAATGTGATTTTACGTGTTTCCTCTTAAGCCTGCCTTGCCTACACACTACCGTGGAAAAAAATGTTTGAGTAAAGTGCGGTGACGTCCAACACGTACGACGGCACTATAAAGGGGAAGTTCCATTCGGATGGCGCCACCCTTCATGTTAGTAAAGTTTGTTGAGCGACGATTCGCACTTTTCAGCCTCGTGCTTTTCAGTCCGTTACAGCGTGACGAATGTGCTATCTCCATTACGAACGCTAGTTTTACCAGAACGAGCGCTCCCGTCTCATACTTGATTCTGAGCATGCGCATTTTTTTTCACGTTGTTAAAGCCCACACACGGCCGTTTTTCATGACGAGAAAAACGACGATGTAAAAAACGACGTGAAAAATTAGAGCATGTTCCAATTTTTCTCGTCGTGATTCTCTGTGTTTTTCTCGTCAGGAAAAATGCTGGAAAGCCCACACACGATCATTTTTAATGACCATTTTAAAAAATTTCATTTTTCTCGTCATTAAAAACGGTCGTGTGTAGACTGACAGTAACAGATCATTCTCTGGAGAATGTGACATGTAAAGGAATGTACTACCAACAGAGAAATGCAGGTCTAGTTACACAGCCTGGTCAGACATGCCATGACAGTTTTCACTTCTATGGATCAGAATAATGGATCCTTCCACTTCTTACCAGTTGGCAGTGGTGCTTACTTCAGCGCAATTACTTAATCAGATTTGGGCACCATTCAGTGCTGTAGTACTGTGAGCCAAGACTGATGTGATGAAGCCCCCCCTGGGGGATGTGTCCATGGAGTCTAGTTGACCTCTGTCACAGAGACATAAATGGCTGCTTTCCTTTCTTGCAGTAGCATCCAGCTGAATTGTCATTTCATTTGGCATGTCATAGTATGCTATTGGTCCTGATCATCATGTAATGTTTCATTTTGTTAAATGTATTATTCTGTTGTGTTATTGCCAATTAAGCATTTTTTTTACAACTAGTTACTATTCTTAAGTAAAACAAATACAATCACATTGATTTTATACAATTTTTATTGCTTTTATATGTTTTATATTATTTATAATACAATATGCTGTAAAGTATACCATCTAGTTTACAAAGTAAAGTCTAAGAACAATTGTAAATTACTTTTGAAATATTTGTACATAAAAGATGTAGCATCACAAGGCACATTACACAAAACAACTAAATAAATATATACAAACAATAAATCAATTAGTGACTGAATTAAATTGAACTTGTCAGGAAGACTCACTTCTCCCATCCAAAACTGGATGCTGCCATTGTCCAAACCCTGACAGCACTGGTAGTTCCTAGGCAATGAACACACCATAGCTGTGATGTTCTTGCCCTGGATCCACCAATGCTTCTGGCAGTTGAGTAATAGCAGCCTCTACTGGATAGGAGCTCTTCTGGGAAAAGTCCTAGCAATCTCCCTTTACAGTTTGTCCTGAAAGTGAATGCACACACATTATACATCTCAAATCACATTATAACTGTATACAGTCCATTCTACCAATATAACATTTCTGTAAAAACTACATCAGGAAGAGGTGGACCCTAACAAGCAGAGTTAGCTGGTTGGCCTGAGAACTCAAGTACAGTGGTCTGGCCACTAGAGTGAAAAAAAGGTTACATAGTTAGTCATGTTGAAAAAAGACACAAGTCCATCTAGCAGTCAGGGGTCTCAAACTGCTGGCCTTCCAGCTGTTGTAAAACTACAAGTCCCATCATGCCTCTGTCTGAGGGATTCATGCTTGTAACTGTCAGCCTTGCAATGCCTCATGGGACTTGTAGTTTGGCAACAGCTAGAGGGCCACCAGTTTGAGACCCCGAGCTAGCTCAACCAATAATAAAAAATAAAAAAAAGGTTGACAGCCCCTACAAATAAATGAAATATTTTAGGACAGACTGACAATTTTAGGGCTTGTTTACAAGGCTGTGCACTGTCTAGTTACTGTGATGCCTGCCAGAACTGGACTGAAATATTTCAGGGATGAGCTTCCTCTAAAGGGATACATAGAGATTATAAACACATAGAAATATATATAATACTGAGGTCACGTTACAAAATACTTGTCTGTTTTACTAAGCATCTTAATCCTACTGTTTTTTTTCACCCTGAAAAAAGTTGAATTACTGTACATTTGTCACACTTTTACAAAATGCAAAACTCAAAGCAAGAAATACTGTAAACTAAGTTTATTAAAAAAGAAACACCGATGAGTCATTTTTCTCCTTTCTCTGTACAGCTCATGCTGATCTACCAGAAAATTAGATCTACGTACAAAAAATAATAAAGTATTGCTTATAAAAACAGAAAAAAATAATACTTTTAAAAAGTATTGCGTATAAAAATAAAAAGCTACTTTTAAAAACTTGATATTGTTAATTGCATTTTTTATTTACAATTTATTTATATGTCCTTTTAAAACAGGCGATTTGATACCTGTCATTTTCACAGTTATTTGAGGGTAGAAAAGGGCAATTGTGAAAAGTGTATGTAAACCCTAACAATTACCTTTGCACTTTTATGGTCCTTTTTGGTCTGCTAAGAATACCATTGATAACACTTTGTTACGTCTTTTGAAAGTTACAAAAAAGGGCTGTGTCCTTTAAAATGTATCAAAGCTCAAAAGATGCGCCCAGATAGAAAAAAAGGTGAAGACTATATTCTGGGCACATTTACAGTTATTTTTTGTACTTGTGGTATATCTAAAAAGGATAAAACACAGGGAAATGTTCATGCATTGCAGAGATGTACTTAACATGTTTTTTTTATTCTTTTTATTTTGCATTGTACAGTATATGCTTAAATGACCACCAATTAGACACCAGCTGATGATGTATGTTGCCATTTGTACCTGTAGTTCATCTTATAGCTCCATAATATTATAATACAGTAACAAAAACTATATTGTTAAAGAAATAATATTCTACCTATGTAATGTACATATAATAACAGAATTGGAATGTCATTTGGCCAGTCTGAATATAATCACACATTGACTAATGATTTAGCACAAACACTGTTAAAAAAGAGCACTGCATATGGTGGCTAAATCTAGATAGATACAACTCCTCTACGATGCTAGAAGCTGCGATAGTCCACTCTATTGAGGCACTCCAATTTCTCTTATTTCGTGGATTAAAAGCACCGTATAAATTGACTCCCTCAATGGTATGGACTATTAAGGCTTGGAGGATGGGGTTGGCCTATGAAAAATATCCTAAGTTGGCACTATCTCCAAATACTCCTTTATGGGGTAATCCTCAGTTGCCCCATTTAGGTTCTATTCCAGATGTAGGGGTCTGGTCAAAGTTTATTGTAAAAACAGTCGGTCAGGTGATACAACAGGGAATATTATCATCACATAGGAAACTGTTTGAAAATTTTAACATCCCTGAGAGTAATGTTTTTCCATATATGCAACTTTCTCACGCTCTACAAGGTCAATTTATTCAGGGTACGTATCATTTGATGGAGTCTAAATTAGAACAATTAGTAAAAACAAGTCATTTAAAAAAACATATCTCAAGTTTATATAACCATCTGGTTATGGGGTCATTACCAGAAATGAGAAGGCTCCAGGAACAATGGCAGCGAGACATTCCTGAGTTGGATGAAGAGACATGAAAAGGAAACCCCCATATATCCTCCCAAGTATTGGTATCTCTTAGAGATCAAAATATAAAATTTTAAATAACGCATAGGCCATATTATACGCCATATAGGCTGCATAAAATGAGCCCAATACATATTCAGGATTGCTGGAGATGTGGATGTTCCCCCGAAGATTTTTCTCATATATTTTGGACTTGATGACTTGATCATGATCATTGGATTTTGGACAGAGGTTTTAGAGATAATTGCAGAAGTTATAATCGAAATATGGAGCTCTGTCTGTTGGGGCTAGTTGGAAATAGGATTCCCATAATTGGGAGAAAAATACAAATAAGTTTGCTTCTTTTCTATGCTAGAAAAGCAATTACTGTATTTATTGGCGTATAACACTGGAACTTTGTCCCCCCTCCCCCTTTTACAGGTGGCGTGAGTGGTGGTGGCCATACCCATACCAGTTATAAGTGGAGAGGACATAAAGTGACAGACAAGACCACATGCTATGCCAGTATAATTCCAAAGTGAGGTGAGAATATGGAGAGACAGGTGTAGGATACACCACTGGTTCAATACTACAATTGGGCATCTAATTTAGAAGATCCTGACTCCATTTTAGGAAATCACCGATTGGACACTCTTTATTGGAATTATCAGATAGACACCATATGGACTTTGTGATTACATTCATCATTATACCATTGCAATATTGAACCTCATGCACAGTTTGTTGTTTTTCACGGCCACCAGGATATTTTAGTATTGCACTTTATTAGTACACTGGTGCTCACTTCAGCTTTATTATTATTGGTGTTCATTAGTTTCACGAGTCACACATCTTTTGGCAGAATCTTTTCTGTTGATATTTGCTTATTTATTTATTTTATCTATACATTTTATTGATTTACTTTGTCACAGTGTGGTTATATTATTATACATTAGCGCAACCCCCCCCCCCCTTTTTTTGCTTAGTTGGAAATAGGATTCCCATAATTGGGAAAAAAATACAAATAAGTTTGCTTCTTTTCTATGCTAGAAAAGCAATTACTGTATTTATTGGCGTATAACACTCACTTTTTTACCCTGAAAATAGAGGGTAAACTGTGCCTGCGTGTTATACGCAGGGGGCTGTGGAACGTTTTTTTCCTGAAACTTCCCTCTTAAAGTTAGGGTGCGTGTTATATGCATGTGTGTGTTATACGCTGATAAATACGGTACGTTAAACTGGAAAAAACAGTTCCTCCTTCAGTGACTTTTTGGAAGTTCTTAGTAAATAATAGTTTACCATTATATAGGGATACATATTTTAATAGAGGCTGCCCAAAGAAATTTTAAAATATATGGTCTAGTTGGTTAATAGAACCCACAACTGACTTAAAACAATCTATAATTCAAACATAAGATAAGTATAAAAGAATAGGTAAAGAATTGATTGAAGTTTTCTTGAAGGAATAATGGAGCAATATTTGATAAATTGGAGCAGATGGGCATATAGACCACAACACAGAGTGGATGTAAGGATATAGGAAAACTTTGTATAGTTGGCTTTTGTTAACGGGGGAAATTTTTATCTTTAGTATAAAATTCGGATGAGAGTTCACCTATGGGAGATGTAAATGGTGTTGGTATTTATATGCTCACCAGAGACTGGGTTACTATACTGTATACCTAAAAATTTAGCACTTTGCTCTTTGCACATTTTACTGAATAAACTAGTTAGAGTTTTCAGTAACATTCACTATATGACTAGACTGAAATAAACCTGTGGCAATAGTGTACCACTCACAAAAGCAGTACCCCAATTTTTATGCTGGAAAGGTGCATTGGCAGCCCTGGTAATTGAGGCACTCTGATATATACATAGCACCCACCTTTGTTTGCTGGTTCACCCACTTCTGACATTTGAATCCCACTACTGGTCCATCACTTCTTTGATAAGAAGCCTCACTAACCAATAGTGAGACACAGTAGATGGAAGGGAGCTGGTTTCTGCTATTTATTGAAAGTAGAAATGTTTATATTACGGTAATTATTGCCACAGGTTTACTTCAAATTATCGTAATTTAAAATATTGTCTTTGGTGAAGGCACTCATTGAAAGCTGATACCATTTTATGCAAAGTGTAATGAAATGTATTTATTTATGCACAGAATGTATTTAGTATCTAGGAGGTTGGTGTGTTCGCTTTGTATTACCTGTTGGCAGTTTCCTCTGTTAACTAGGTATACTGGGCAGTTTGAAGACCATCAAAATGTATGGATAAATGCAATTAAAAAACATAGCCTGAATAATATTTTGGGAAGATTCAATACATATTCTTTACTAAAAAAAAAAATCTGGGCGGCAGTATCTAAAAAACAAGCTAAAACAAATCACTTTCCTTTGTTTTGTCCCTAAGCAAACTATTGCTCATTCCTGAAATATGCCCATACTGAGTTTCCAGGAGGTCAAGACTCACCTAAATGCCTTCATGGGCAACAAGAAATTGACAGCCATACTGGAAGATAAATACGATAAATTCCTGAAAGTCTAGTGTCCATGGATAGACTACTATCAACCAGATCAGAGGGCATTACAGCTGTGACCTTCTCTTCCTTTCTCGATCCTGTAGGATTGAGTCATTAGGTGGCTGTGGCATTCCAAGGTACTCTCCTCCCCCCCCCCCCCCATTCTTTCTTCTCTTCTGTCCTCCCTTTCCCTTCCTCCCCCTACCATTGTCTTTCCACACACACCTTCTATTAACCAACTAGACCATATATTTTCAAATTTCTTTGGGCAGCCTCTATTAAAATATGTATCCCTACACCTTTCCTATATGTAAGCTCTTTTATCCCATGTTTATACTCTTCCATTTTATTGCTTACCCTTTTATACCATCATAAATTATAAGTACACTTTTCCATCTCCTCCCTTATACTCTAATATTCTACCTATTAAAGTGTTACTAAACCCAGAATCCTGCATTCAATATATCTGGTCTCCCACATTACACAGAACATGAAAATGCAATTATATTAGTAAATATAAACTGCAAGTTACCTTTTCTCATCAGACGTATATAGCAGTCTTGTGACTTCTATCAGTTCCTAGAAAAGCTTGTAGGAGGAGTTTTCATACTGCAGTGAGCTGTCCTATCAGAATCCAGGATCCCTGACCCTCTGTCTGGACAGTGCTGATTGACCCTGTGCTGATCACATGCACTCTCCCAAGGAAAAATATATCTCTCTAGCAATACACACCAAAATGAGCATGTGCAGCCTGACTCCAAAGGCTCTGTCTTATCCAGACATGTTATGGAGTCAGTGGAAAAAGAGGAGGATCTGTGCATACAGGATCAAGCAGCCTGCTTACACAATGCAGAGGGTTAACCTCTTAGGTTACACAGTGATAATAACAAGCATGCTTTACTGCATAACAGACTGATTTTACTGTTGTGTGTTTAGTAACACTTTCAGTCTCTCCTTATATCATAATAGTTTAAGGCAGGGGTCTTCAAACTACAGCCCTCCAGTTGTTCAGGAACTACAATTCCCATCATGCCTAGTCATGTCTGTGAATGTCAGTGTGTTACAATGCCTCATGGGATGTGTAGTTCTACAACAGCTGGAGGACCGTAGTTTGAGGATCCCTGGTTTAAGGTCTAACAGTACATCTTCTGTTTTATTTCTTATACCCGTCTTTAGTTTCATTGCTTTCATCCAAATCGACTGCAAGCTCCTCCACCATCTGTATTTCTCTTATGCTAAGATTCCCTCTTACTTTTTCTTATGGAGTAGATTCCCTGTTTGCTGGACCAATGAGATATTGCTACCTATCTGCTTCCTCACTAGCATATAAGATTAAGCATTTGAGAGCTACTTCATGGGGGAAGCCATTCCTTCCCCTGGGCGATTCTGCAATTGGCAATGTGTCACCAGTGACAGATGTGTGGGGCTATAATGGCCCTTATACTAAATAACTTCCTGTGACCACATGACAAAGAAGGAACCCAGCATGCACCCAGAACAGAGTAATCCACCTATTTGTACTGGAATCACAAATTGACCCCTTGAACAATATACATCCATATACATCCTGTGAGTAACATGCACAATTTTTGTTTAGTAATAATTGAAATACTGTTTTGTTGCATTGCACTATATCAGCAGTTTTATAATACCTTTGGCAAATGCTGTATTTTGTTGACAGTTGTTCCTTAAGCTAGAACAATTAAGTGTGTGGAAAGTTCATTTTGAAATAATATTTTTAACTTATCAATTGATCATATACCTTCTCTGCTTTTCTCCTGATTTGAATGGTGTCTTTCAGATGGTCCTCACTATTTTTCATTAATTAATACTGTTGTACATTTGAGAGGGGTTTTGACATTTTAAAAACTGGACATGACTGTACCACTTTCAGATTCTACAGTACTTCCTTTCCTTTGAAGTGTGTTTAGCTTACTAATCATCTTTGATTTGAAGCATGTGATATGCATTAAAACACGTACGGCATCATTTCGGAATTTTACCCCCACAAAGGCATACAGCAAGGGATTCAGGCAACTGTGAATATACCCTAACAACTCTGTAATTATTACTGCTAAGTGAAGTTGTCTGAAATTTACACAACTTTTGATTAGTTGTAGCCGATCCAAAGTATCCACAATAATGACAACATTGTATGGTGTCCAGCACAAAAAGAAGACACTGGTTATCACTATGGCCACTCGGACTGCCCTCTTTTTTTCTCGTCTTGGTGATTTGCACAAGGTCACTATAATGTGAGAATAACAAAAGGTCATGAGGATCAGCGGCAATAAAAATCCAACCACATGGTTGAGGAATCTCTCAGCCTGCCAAAAACGATTTTCTTCAAAAGAGCCATCGTAGTATGCACACCTGGTAACATTTCCATCTGGAAAGGTTCCTAGTATGAATAGGTTTGGCAATGATAGAAGAAAGCAGAAGAGCCAAACACAAAAACAAGGGATATGTGCAGTCATGACATGTTGCTTTCTGAAAGCATTGACAGCATGGATTATAGACATATAACGGTCAATGCTGATACATCCCAGGAGGAGGCTGCTGCAGTAGAAATTCACACGGCTGATAACTCTCACAATCTTGCAAAGGCAATCTCCAAATACCCATCCAACTAAAACTTCAGTCACACCAAAGGGGAATGTAAAAAGCATCAGTAAATCTGCAATAGCCAGATGCACAAGGAAATTATCCGTACTTGAGCGTAAGCGACGGTGCCTCATTAGAATATAGAGGACAAGACCGTTTCCAATAATGCCAATTACAAATACAAGGCTATAGAGCAATGGGATGAAAATGCGCTGGAATTGCTGAAGTTCTTTTTGGTTTTCATTGATGGTACTATCACATACGTAGTCATTGTCAAAATTGTCATCCTGTTTATAAATAAAAAAAAAAAAGCATTAAACTGAGGATTGCAGGAACAGTATACATGATGAATATATGTAACACATATAGGTTGGCAGAATGTCTGTATTTATGCTAAAATTGCTACATGTATTCCAAAAATTAACATATTAACATCACATAACATACACAAAAAGCATACACGGCTTGGGAGCCAAACCACTTTAAATGTTTGGTTCCCATGATAAGGAACACCCCCCCATTCACTAATACTCTCCTTTCCTGTCGCATCATGGCAGCATACACCTTTGGGGGTTGTGGCTCCGCCCCCACAACCTGATAGGACCGTTTAGCTATTAAGCCCAGAGAGGGCCCCCGCCCAGGTATTCTCCTTTTTTCCTCACCTGACCTGACAAGGACATCAAGACGAAGAACCCCCTTACCGCTTTCGCCCCAGCCAGGTTCTAGCCTCTCCTGGGTGGAAGTCCTCTCCTGTACAGCCTCTAAATGAGCTCTATGGAAGGAACCCCACTCTGATGGTCTCAGGGGTATGATGCCAGCATTTACACAAACCTTAAATAGGTTTATCCTGCAGCGACCTCCAGCTCTTCTGTGCATCTCTTTCAGCATTGCACTTCTTGAGCCTTGTAGTCCTCCAGCAATCCGGTCTTCAGGGATATGTGCCAGCTCTTCACAGACCTTAATCAGGTCTCTACAGGCATACCCCGCTTTAAGTACACTCACTTTACATACACTCGCGAGTAAGGACATACCCGCGAGTGTATGTAAAGTGCCTCACAAGTACTGTACAGACATTTTGCAGCCGCAGTAGAAGGAGCTGAAGCTCCAAGAGCATAGCCCGCCCTGTTCCAGTGTGCCCCTGACACCCCCACTACAGCCCCTGAAACCTCAACTACAGCTCCTGACACCCCCACTACAGCCCCTGACCCCCCACTAGAAGTGAAAAAAGGTATTGTTTCACTTTAAGTACATTTTCGTTTTACATACATGCTCTGGTCCCATTTGGGCTGATTTACGAACCATTTGCGCCATGAGTTGTGGCGCATTGGCGTGCGCAACGCAGTTTTGGTATTTACAAAACATTTGCGCTAATAACGCAGCGCTATTCCCCATTTACTATAGTGTTCTCGGCGCACGGGAGGAGGCGCTCAGTGCGCCACTATGGACCTGGCGCATGGCATCTTCAAATTAAAATATAAAGAAGCTGGAAGTGCCAATATAATAGGGTGATGAGGGGTGATGTGAGGAAGTATAGTGACAACTGCCCAAGTAACAAATATGCCCAAAATAGAATGAGAAAGTAACTTTTCTGAACCAGCCTGCTGCGCCTGCAATTACGATTATAACTGCGAGAAATCTTTTTATGCACTGCCCGGCATTTGCGCTCGTTCAAATGCGCCGGTTCACTGCGCCGGGAAAATCTTAGTAAATGTCAAGTCACGTAAATACATTTGCATAAGTTGAACAGGCACTCCTCCTAAACTTGCGATTTTATAACAGTCTCTGCACAAAATGGCATTTCTAAAGGAAAAAAAAAGTAATTTAAAAGCACTGGCGGCTGTAATGAATTGCCGGTTCCCATCAATACAGAGAAAAGTCATTGAAAGTCTTTGAAAAAAAAATGCGTGGGGGTCCCCCCCAATTCAATTACCAGGCCCTTTAGGTTTGGTATGGATATTAAGGGGAACTCCTCGCCAAATTTTTAAAAAAATGGCGTGGGGGTCCCCCTAAAAATCCACACCAGACCCTTATCCGAAGAACACAATCTGGAAGGCCGCAGGAAAAGAGAGGGGGACGAGAGAGCGGCCCCCCTCCCTCCTGAACCATACCAGGCCCCATGCCCTCAACATGGGGAGGATGCTTTGGGGGACTGTGACCCCTCAAAGCACCATGTCCCCATGTTGATGGGGACAAGGGCCTCATCCCCACAACCCTGGCCGGTGGTTGTGGGGGTCTGCGGGCGGGGGGCTTATCGGAATCTGGAAGCCCCCTTTAACAAAGGGGACCCCCAGATCCCACCCTCCCTGTGTGAAATGGTAATGGGGTACAAATGTACCCCTACCATTTCACAAAAAAAGTGTAAAAAACGTAAAAAATTACAATAGCCGGTTTTTGACAATTCCTTTATTAATGTCTTCTCATTTCCCCGCTTCTTCTTCTTCCATCTTCTTCTTCCATCTTCCTTTCTCCATTCGGGTTTCTTCCTCTTCATCTTCCTTCTTTCTTCTTCCATCGGTGTTCTCATCCGCATTTTGCTCCGGCTTCTTGTTCCCCCGATTCGTTCTCTGGATGATCCGCTGGCATTCTAGGTTTTCGCTGTGTGACACTTCTTCTGACAGTTCTCCTCTGAGTTCGCGTCCAACCGGAGACCCTGCCCCCTCTGACACCACGGGGAAAGCCATAGGACAGTCCCAGTGAAGTCCATGTGCGTCAGAGGGGGGTGCGGTCACCAGGTGGACGCGGACTCAGAGGAGAACTGTCAGAAGAAGCGACACACAGCGGGAACCTCTAATGCAAGCGGATCAAGATGCGGACGAGAACACCGAAAGAAGAAGGAAGAAAGAAGAGGAAGATGAAGAGGAAGAACAAGATGGAGGAAGAAAACCAAATGGAGAAAATAAGAAGATGGAAGAAGCGGGGAAAGGAAAATACATTAATAAAGGAACTGTCAAAAACCGGCTATTGTCATTTTTAACATTATTGACACTTTTTTTTGTGAAATGGTAGGGGTACATTTGTTACTCATTACCATTTCACACAGGGGGGGGGGCGGGATCTGGGGGTCCCCTTTGTTAAAGGGAGCTTCCAGATTCCGATAAGCCCTCCACCCGCAGACCCCCACAACCACCGGCCAGGGTTGTGGGGATGAGGCCCTTGTCCCCATCAACATGGGGACAAGGTGCTTTGGGGGGGACCCCAAAGCACCCTCCCCATGTTGAGGGCATGTGGCCTGGTATGGTTCAGGAGGGAGGGAGGCCGCTCTCTTGTCCCCTCCTCTTTTCCTGTGGCCTACCAGGTTGCGTGCTCGGATAAGGGTCTGGTGTGGATTTTTAGGGGGATCCCCACGCCATTTTTTTTTAGTTTGGTGCGGGGTTCCCCTTAAAATCCATACCAGACCTGAAGGGCCTGGTACGGATTTTGAGGGGGACCCCCAGCCATTTTTTTTATTTGGCGCGGAGTTCCCCTTAATATCCATACCAGACCTGAAGGGCCTGGTAATGGAATTTTTGGGGACCCCCACGCATTTTTTTTTTTTCAAAGACTTTCAATGACTTTTTTCTGTATTGACGGGAACCGGCAATTCATTACAGCCGCAAGTACTTTTAAATGACAATTTTTTTACTTTAGAAATGTAATTTTGCTCTCGGACTGTTCTAAACATGGAAAACATGCACTACTTTACACTGTGCATGCATTTTTAGTGCAGAAAAAATGCGCACGAAACTGAACGGAACTGTGTCTGGTGTGAACTGGCCCTTAAGGTTAAGTGAAAAGAGGGGGGAAAAAAAGCACTGGACTGCATCAAAAACGCACCAAAAACGCACTGGAACACATCAAAAACACGCATGCAGAAAAGCACCTGGAACGCATCCAGACGCAAGCCCCCTTAGGGCCAATTCACACCATAGAAACGCAATCCGGATGCGTTCCAGGTGCTTTTTTGCATGCGCGTTTTTGATGCTTTCCAGTGCATTTTTGGTACGTTTTTGATGCAGTCCAGGGCTTTTTTTTTCACCCCTCTTTTTTATTAACCATAGATAAGGACAAGTGTGTTCCAGTGCGTTTTTGGTGCATTTAGGTGCGTTCCGGTGCGTTCCAGTGCGTTTTTGATGCGTTTTGCAGCGTTCCAGTACAGTCCAGTGCAGGTAAAATGCAGCATGTTCTACTTTTTTTGTGGAACTGGAATGCACTGGAACAAACACTGCCATTTAGAACCATATAACCAACTTTCCATGCATAAAAAACGCAATGGACTGCATGTGGTGTGAAATGGCCCTTAAGCAATTTGTCATATTTAAAGACAATTCTCCTTGTTTTGTTTTTGGTGTTGTCCAAATTGGTGACATTGATATATGTCCCTTAGGGTGGGACCTGGGCCCCCATACCCATTTTAAGGCCAATAACTAGAAGATAAGCCAGCCAAGTGGGGACTAGCAAAATTAACAAGTCAGTTCCCATAGACTGCAATGGTATTTGTTGTATAACTTTTGCCCATGTTAGGCTTTGTTTGCCCCCCAGACCGGTGGGAGGGGGGGTGTTTGTCCCATCTCTAATTTTGTAGCATGCTGGATGATGTGCTTAATTTTGGAGGGGGGGGGAGCTTATTTTCTGCTAGCTGCATTTCTGTTGGTCTGAGCATGCTCAGGCACTTAGGTTTTTTTTTGGTGCTTTTTGTGTGTGAACAGCACCTGGATGTTTCTGGGCATAGGCGTGCCCACGGGGTGTGCCGGGTGTGCCCAGGCACACCCTAATCACCATGCATGCATATCGCTCTGTGTGGTGGCATCAGGCTTGTTTTTCAGCCGGAACTAACTCAGGTACTGCCCTGTGCTTGCCGCATTCTCCTGCACTGAACCCTCCACGTTCCCTGTCCCATGCCAGTGATAGCAGAGGATTGGACTGGGGTTGTGCAAAGCCACGCTAGTGAAGTCTGTGTCCTCCCTGCAGCCTTAACTCTCCTATGGAAAATGTCCGGATCTAGGGGGTGCTGGGGTGGGCTAGGCACCCCCAGATTTCAGTTGCGCCCCCCAGGCATATCCCCTCTCTTGTGGATGCTGTGCTCAGGCAGGGTTGCACACCGTCAATATCAGTTTTCAGTCAGAACACTCCCCTTGCCGCCACCTCTCCACTCCATGAACGGAAGAGAAGAGAGGGTTCAGTCTGTTACGCCTCCTCCTGCTCCTATCTCTTTGTCTTCCCCGCCCATATCGCAATCCTGTGTGTGCAGCCAGTGCTGTGGGCCTGAGAAAGAGGCTTGTGGGTGGGAGATTGGAACTACAGCAGCTTCAGCTAGATCGTGGCTGCATGGCATAAATGATAAAAATGATAAAGCTGCGCAACGTTTGAATTAAACACCAAACTTGCATAAACATAAGGTGTGACCAAAAATAACTCCTATACAAAAATGTTTCAACCACCAATGATGGTGAATTGAATAAAATAACAAATCCCAACCAATAAAAAATCACAACCAATAAAATTGATTGATAACCAATCGAAAATGCTGAAAAATGCTGAAAAAAAGGGAGAAGAAGAAAGTTCAGTCCTGTGGATAATTATTGCAATCAATAGAGTATAAGGTCGTGTAAGCAAAGGACAGCAAACAGGGGTCTTCTCACTCCACCACTGGTGACTTCAAACTCTAAAAACACCCTTGGAATAGTGCCTGGTATTCGATAGACAGAGATTCCACCACCACTAGTAATCGCTGCCGCTTACCAGAGCAAAGGATCTGTGCACAGATCAATATCAACAGATGGCTAATTCCCTGCCAGGGTCTCTTTAATGATGATTACTTCCCCTCCTCTGGATTCCACGCCACTTCTCTCCAAATACCACCATAGATTTTGTGGACGAGGCTGGTGGTGCTGTGCTTGTAGTGGGATCCTCCTCTCCTAACCTGAGCTCATTCCACTCTGAGGACATCCGACACATAAATGATGCCTGATGCCGCGTACACACGATCATTATTCACGGCGGTTAAAAAACCGCTGTGAATAATGACATTAAAAACGAGGGAACGGCTTGTTCCCCACACACGGTCGTTTTTCAGGTCATTTTTTCTCTTGTCGAGAAAAACGACCGTCTGTGGGCTCCTCGGCAGTGTTTCCCTATGGGAAAACTGCCGCGGAAAAAATGTCGGAAAAAACGACGAGAAAAATTAGAACATGTTCTAATTTTTCTCGTCGTTTTTAATGCCGTTTTTCTCGTCGACAAAAACGACAAAATGCCCACAGACGATCGTTTTTCTCGTCAAATGGAAAAAATGTCGTTTTTCTCGACGAGAAAAACGGTCGTGTGTACACAGCATGAGCCTGCAGAGACCAGCCTATGATGAGTGAGTATTTCGCTGAACTCTCCACATCGCCCCCCTTCTCCCCATCTGTCTCCCCCTCCCCCATCTGTCCCCCTTCTCCACATCTGTCTCCACCACTAATCCCCCACCTGTCTCCTCCCTCCTCCCCTTCCTCCCCTATCTGTCCCCCCCTTCTCCACATCTGTCTCCACCACTAATCCCCCATCTGTTCCCCCTCCTCCCCTATCTGTCCCCCCCCTTCTCCACATCTGTCTCCCCCACTAATCCCCTATCTGTTCCCCCTCTCCTCCCCTTCTCCCCCATCTGTCTCCCCCACTAATCCCCCATCTGTCTCCCCCACTAATCCCCCATCTGTCTCCCCCACCTGTTCCCCCTCTCCCCCCTATCTGTCCCCCCTTCTCCACATCTGTCTCCCCCACTAATCCCCCATCTGTCTCCCCCTCCTCCCCATCTGTCCCCCCCTTCTCCAAATCTATCTCCCCCTTCTCCTCTTCTCCCCATCTGTCTCCCCCTCTCCACATCTGTCTCCCCCACCTGTTCCCCCTCTCCTTCCCTATCTGTCCCCCCATCTGTCTCCCCCTCCTCCCCTACCCTTCTCCACATCTGTCTCCACCACTAATCCCCCATCTGTTCCCCCTCTCCTCCCCTATCTGTCCCCCCTTCCCCACATCTGTCTCCCCAACTAATCCCCCATCTGTCTCCCCCTCCTCCCCTTCTCCCCCTCCTCTGCTATCTGTCCCTTCTTCTCCAAATCTGTCTCCCCTTCTCCCCATCTGTCTGCCTCCTCCTCCCCATCTGTCTCCCTCCTCCTCCCCATCTGTCTCCCTCCTCCTCCTCTCCCCATCTGTCTACCCCACCTGTTCCCCCTCTCCTCCCCTATCTGTCCCCCCCTTCTCCACATCTGTCTCCCCCACTAATCCCCCATCTGTCTCCCCTCCCCCCATCTGTCTCCCCCACTAATCCCCCATCTGTCTCCCCCTTCTCCCCCATCTGTCTCCCCCTTCTCCACATCTGTCTCCCCCACCTCCCCTATCTGTCTCCCCCCTCCTCTCCTTCTCCCCCATCTGTCTCCCCCTTCTCCACATCTGTCTCCCCCACCTGTTCCCCCCCTCCTCCCCTATCTGTCCCCCCTTCCCCACATCTGTCCCCCCCACTAATCCCCCATCTGTCTCCCCCTCCTCCCCCTTCTCCACATCTGTCTCCCCCACTAATCCCCCATCTGTTCTCCCTCTCCTCCTCTTCTCCCCTATCTGTCTCCCCCACCTCCCCTATCTGTCTCCCCCCTCCTCTCCTTCTCCCCATCTGTCTCCCCCTTCTACAACACATCTGTCTCCCCCACCTGTTCCCCCTCTCCTCCCCTATCTGTCCCCCCTCCCCCTATCTGTCCCCCCTTCTCCACATCTGTCTCCCCCACTAATCCCCCATCTGTCTCCCCTCCTCCACTATCTGTCCCCCCCTTCCCCACATCTGTCTCCCCCACTAATCCCCCATCTGCTCCCCATCTGTCTCCCCTATCTGTCCCCCCTTTTCCCCCCTCCTCTCTGTCTCCCCCCTCCTCCCCTATCTGTTCCCCCTTCTCCACATCTGTCTCCCCCACTAATCCCACATCTGTCTACCCCTCTCCCCCTCCTCCCCTTCTCCCCATCTGTCTCCCCCTTCTCCCCATCTGTCGCCCCCCTTTCCCCCCCATCTGTCTCCCCCCTCCTTCTCCCCATCTGTCTCTCCCCTTTTCTCCCCCATTTGTCTCCCCCCTCCTTCCCCTCTTACCTGAACTCTGCATTCTATAGGCAGCGCACACCTGAACTATGCACTCTATAGGAACTTTGCTCTCTATGCACAGCGCACATCTAAACTCTGTACTTTATATGCAGCATACACCAGAACGCTGCACTCTATATGCACACCCTAATGCAACAGGCTGTGCACGCCTATGTTTCTGGGCATGCTCAGAGAGTGTTTTTTTGGGTTAGTAATTGAAGGACATCCTTAACAGGTGTACCCACTTTGAAGTTCAGTCTCTACATTGGGTGAACTTGCATTTTGGGTGTTTCATGGACTGTGCATGTGTTTTAAATTGCCTCATTAGCATACAAACCTATGTTATATAAAGCTTGCAGATAGCATGCTCTCCCTTGCCCTGAAAAGAGGCAAGATTGTGTGTGGCCGGCCGGCAAAATGTACATTTTGGTGTCCTTATCGAGTTTGTAGCACATGTACTTTATTTGTTATGTCTTTGCAAAACAGATGTTTGTTTTACTTCTGTTGATTGTATTTTTTTGTGTGGGGGATATGTTCCCCTGAAATATTTTTGATGTTGTTAATGTGTGTCGTTTGTTCACTTTGATTTAATTGTCTGTGCCGCATTATTTTGCTAAATCTTTCTCAAGATGTTGTGACTAATGTTTCAAATTTACCTTCATGTTTTTGATTTTGGCTTCCCTTTGTTTTGTTGACCAATAAAATTTGATGCAAAGTTTTGATGTTTGTTTTTTGTTTTCTATGCAACAAATGTGACAGCTAATTGGCATGTAAAAACAAAACAGGTGTGATTTGTCTAACCTGGTGCCTTCATGGTAGCATATGCATGGATTGTGTGCTGCCATGGATAGTCACCAGGAAATAAAAAATACAGAGCAGTAAGTATTCAATTTTCCCTTTTTACTGCAGTGGTTCTCAGCCTCAGTCCTCAAGCACCCCCAACAGGACATGTTTTATGAATTTATCTTATCGAGAATTGCTGTCCAAAATACCAAACCATTGACTGTGATTTAAAGCACATGTGCAAGATGAAACATGGCCTGTTGGGGGTACTTGAGAAGCACTGATTTAGAGCACTGCACTTAAAAATAGCTGAAGGCAATACTATTCTAATTTAGGGCATTTTGAGGGAAACCAAGTAAGTGTTAGAACCCCCTGCTTGTTTTGTTTTTTTTTAGGTTGGGCTTTGTGTCCCTTTTAGTAAAATTGGCTTCACTTCCTGTCACACAGCTAAACAGGAAGTGAAGGTAAAACCCTACCAATGTCTTTTCTTGGGGACACACAGATCAATCTAACTAGTGTCCCTATTAAGCAAATTGCACTCTAGCACTTTGTTGTGTACACCCCAAATCATTAGGTAGTTTGGAGTTTAGTAAAGGCAAATCCACTCTGCAGTACAAGTGTAGTTGCTGAAAATCTGAGGGGAAGCGCTGGTGATTTTAACATCCAATCATGCAGAAGCAAAGATGGTGATTTTTCTAGTTTCCTTGCATGTCCCCCTCGGATATCCAGCAAGTGCACTTGTAGTCCAAAGTGGATTTGCCTTTAGTAAATAAACCCCAAAGTCCAAGATACCTAATAATTTGGGGTGTACCCAGCAAAATGCTGGAGTGCAATGTACATAATGGGGAAACTATTTAGATTGACCTGTGTGTCCCCCAAGGAAAGACATTGGTATGGATTTCCCCTCACTTCCTGTGTGGCTATGCGACAGGAAGTGAATCATTTGGAAAGATAAAGTGGCCACATTTGGGAGTTGTCTTCACCCTAGCAGGGGTGCAGACATCCCCAAAAACTGTCCAGACTTCTAATCCCTCTGCACTCTATCCCCCAGCAAAAATGAGAAAGGATTTAATTTAGTTTAACTTTGCAAAGACACATTCCTAAGTTCAATTGTGATGCATGTCAATGGCCCATTTAGACCCTCATTCAAAGTGCATCAGCGCTGAAAGTTGAAAATTGGTCTGGGCAGGAAGGGGGTTTAAGTGCCCAGTAAGCAAGTGGTTAATATAAGGCTACATGCACACGGACATTTTTTCAGCCGCTTGTTTGAGCGTTTTTTGCAGCTTAAAAATGCCTCTCCGTGTTAGCCTATGGCCTCATGCCCACCATGGCGTTTTTGAGCTGTAAATGGCATAGCCGTTTTTAGGCCCCATGTACACGGGACGCTGGTGCAAAGTATTCTGAACTAAGGTTGAACCCGGCGTTTTGCCACGTTTGCATGCCGCGTTTTAGCGCATTTGCGTCTCTAAGCGTTTAGTTAGGAAACATCATAAGGACCCTCCCTCAGCTCAAAAAACAGTATTATTAACCATTTCAGCTATTTTGTGAGACCAGAGTGAGTAGCAGCAGCTGAGAGAGCAGCAATGTAGTTGTATTTAGCGTGTCACTTGCCACAAGTTGTGGATTGTCCACTTGCCATGTCACCTGGCACAAGTTGTGGATTGTCCACTTGCCACGTCACCTGCCACAAGATGTGGATTGTCCACAATGCAATGCAAGCAATTACAGCTTTTTTTTATATGTTTTTAATGTTTTTTCATCATTTGCCATAATTTTTGAGTTTTTCAATGTAAAAAAATAGGTCACCTTTAAAAACGCTTATAAACGAAAACGCGGCTAAACGGCGGTACCGGCGGTGTTTGGCATCTGAAACGTGGAAATCGGAACTCCATATAATCATTATTTTTCCACCTTTCAGGTGACTATTCACCTTCCATTGTTTTC
Source organism: Rana muscosa (assembly GCA_029206835.1). Lineage (NCBI taxonomy): Eukaryota > Metazoa > Chordata > Amphibia > Anura > Ranidae > Rana > Rana muscosa. Next base: position 140,940,041 of record CM055124.1, on the reverse strand, counting down.
AGTAGCACATTATTCATTTATGTGCTTTCCATGAGTTAGCACCCTCTCTAAGGTTCACTACAAGACTCCATTATGAGAACACTCCTCCGATTTAATACCAGCTATATTTTCTCATTTCTTCAACAATGCACAGGTAATGAAGGCTTATGCGGTGGTTTTGATTATGTCTTTGTATCACTTCTCTGTTGAATATTTAAATATTATGTTGTAGAGTAATATATCATTGTATTTTTGTATATTCACTGTGTGTATTTCTCGTTCTAGTAATACATGACAATAATTAATACTCCTGAAGAAGCCAGTTTTATTGGCGAAACTTCGAGATTATCTGTCTGTATAAACTCCATTGTTTCCTACTGTAATTGAAATGATTTTTATCATATGTGAATGGAATTTTTCTATTAAATAAAATATTATATTTTTTATCAATCATGTGTTCAAATGCACCTTAAAAGTCCCACTTTTCCTTCATTCGTATCTTCCAATTAAAAGGGACGTGGTGCCTATTGACCTATAGATGTCAGATGATTTTCTTATTTTCCTAATAATAAATGTAGATACTTTGCTCATAGGTTCTATGAGCAAGGGAACAAATGCGGTCGGCTACTGGCTAAACAACTTAAAAAGCAACAAGAATCTAGACATGTTCATAACCTATTAATTCGAAACAAAAAGATAGTGGAAACCCAGGCCATAGCAAAATAATTTCACAGATTCTATGAAACACTATATAATATCCAGACATCCGAGACTTCACAAAAAGAAGATAGGGAGGACCAAAGAAGGGAGGAGATACGAGTTTATATTAGGGAATCATCAATGCCCACCCTATCGGAGACAGTTACAGCAGAAATGGAACATCCAATTACAGTTGAAGAGTTGAGCAGAGCAATAGCAGCCTTGCCGATAGGGAAAAGCCCTGGCCCAGATGGCTTGACAAATATTTATAATAAAAAAAATTCTTCTGAGTTGATAAGACCGTTATGCAATTACTTTAATACAATTAATGCGACTAATCTGTTGCCTTCAGAAGCCCTGTACATTACTGTACTACCAAAGGAAGGGAAAGATCCGCAGTACTGTGCCAATTACAGGCCTATTTCTCTGCTCAACTCAGATACTAAACTGCTGGCCTAAATCCTAGCGCTGCGATTGCAAGAACATATCGGGGAGCTAGTGCATCCAGACCAGACAGGTTTTATGAAAGGACGCGAGGCAAGGGATAACACCATCCGGGCACTTCCCCTTCTTCATTGGATGAAATATGGCCCAGAGAAAGCCCCAAAGATCGTACTATCAATGGATGCTGAAAAAGCTTTCGATAGGGTGAACTGGGGCTTTATGAGTTAAGTCTTGAGAGGGGTGGGCCTGGGTGACCACATGATGGGATGGGTAATGGCCCTTTATGCGAACCCAAGAGCAAGGGTTAAAGTAAATGGTACAGTATCAGACTATCTTAACATACGAAATGGGACAAGACAGGGGTGCCCCCTTTCACCATTGCTATTTGCTATAATATTAGAACCATTTCTTTGTAAGATCAGAAGCAATGGGGAGATATCAGGGACATGTATTGGGGATGTGGAACACAAAGTATCAGCTTATGCTGACGACTTATTATTCTATCTTTCAATACCACAGACATCCTTAACAGCTCTTATGCAGGAAGTGGACAGATATGGGTATCTATCTAACTTTAAAATTTATTTTGAAAGATCAATACTTTTACCCAACCATGTACCTCAAGAGATGGCAAAGATGCTGAGGAGGATGTACCCCTTTATATGGAAGAAGGACTCCTTGTTCTATTTGGGGGTACATATCGGCTTAGATCAAAAAACATTATATGACCTTAATTATGCATCCCTAATGGCCAGGATAGTGGGGGACTTAAAGAAATGGACAGGACAATACCTAACATGGTTTGGAAGAGTAAGTGCCATTAAAATGTGTATACTACCTAGAATTATCTATATATTACATACAGTCTCGATTAAATTACCAGAAACCTTTTTTAAACAGATACGGAAGGCTTTTGTAGCATTCGTGTGGAATGACAAATGACCAAGGTTGGCATATGACATCCTGCGCAGAAGTAAGGCAGAGGGAGGAATGGGGTTGCCAGACATATCAGTGTATTATAAGGCAATGTCGCTGGTTCGAATTTTGAACTGGTGCCATGACTTCTCTAATAAAATGTGGGTCTCACTAGAAAAAACAATAGCAGGGAGGAACCTTGCAGGGGCCCTTTGGATCCAAAGTACGTCAAGAGGACTCTCGAAATGGACATCTCCCCTGACTTTGAACTCCTTCTTAATATGGGATAAGTTGAATAAAACAGGAGAGTATTTCCCCCAGGTGTCCCCCCTAGCTCCACTGGAGGGATTCCCATGGTTCCCACCGGGAGAGGGGGGGATTCCTGGGGGCATGGGGTCGGGATGCAGACACCACGTGTGGTAAATTCGCCCCGCGGGGAACCCTAGCAACCTATTCGGAGCTGGTTACGGCCCTAGGGAATATACCCACATCAGGTTGGAGATACTATCAAATGACAGGCTTCTTTAACAAGATGAAACCTCTACTGAGATCATTAAACTCAATTACGGTGTTTGAGGGCCAGTGTGTGCATTTGAGGGACGCTAGGCATCTGTTGTCTCAGATGTACAGATTGATACTAGGAGCCCAAAAGAGTACAGTCCCATACTTTATCAGGGAATGGGAAAGAGAAATAAATAAAGAACTGTCAGAGGAACAAATTAAAAAAATGATCAAATCAACTTATTCTACTTCTATAAGTTCGTACGTTCAGGAAATGGCCTATAAATTCATGACAAGGTGGTACAGGACACCAGTAAGATTAACTCAGATGTACTCAGCGGCAGATGCCCGGTGCTGGAGAGGATGTGAGCAGAGGGGTACATTTGTCCACCTGTGGTGGGAATGCCCCAGGATTAAAGAATTTTGGGTATCAATTGCACCATGGATTGAGAGGTTGACCCCTAGACCTATGGAGTTTACACCCCTATGCTTCCTATTCCATGGAACACCCGGCTCCATTAAAGCTTACAGGAAGAGTATCCCACCACACCTATTGAACGTAGCTAAATTAATAATCCCCAGATTTTGGAAACAGGCCGCCTGTCCAACACTACAGGATTGGAAAAAGGAGGTCAACCGGATAATGGAAGCCGAAAGGTGGACTCAAGTAGTGAAGGACAAAAAAGGGGAATTTGAGAAGACTTGGGCAGGCTGGATACAGTGTGCACCTGAAATGGGCTGAGGATAAGAGACATGGAGGGGGAAAGCAGGGGGCATAGTAGATCCATAAGGACCCCCAGTATAGTTGCTTATGGGTTTAGCTATAGAAGTATAAAGAACCGAATCATGAACCTTGACCAGGATTGATATATTTTTCTTCTTATTTTATTCTTGATTTTCATTTTTCTTTTTTTCCCCTCCCTCTCTCTCTCAATGACCTTCCTAACAAATTCTGACTGCGTTGATAGTGTGGAGTGAGATGTCTGCCCCTAACTAGGAGAGAGAGAGGGAGTTAAGTCATGCTGAAATAGAGAGGGGAGGGATGGGAAGGGGGGTGGAGGATAAGGAGTAGGGCACACACAGGAGAAGAGGGACTTAAAGTAGTATTAGGACAGAGATTGTATATGAACACTATGAGGATATCACAATTTTTTAATTTTATTTTTCTGGGAAGTAGGGGCCTGTCACTTAAAGTTGGGAGAAGAGTAGGTCAGGAGGATCGCTTGAATGTAAACACGGGCGAAGATATCACAAGGTATAATCACTTATTTTTAAACACCATGGTCATTAGTGGACTCTTAAGAGGTCCTGGTAGAGGGGAATCAATAAATAAACACGTGGAAGTAGGAGAGGAGATCACTCCCCTATTCCCCTTTTTTCTTTAAAGTTTGTTTTTACTGAAGTTGGAGAATTAGGCCAGGGGGGCCACTACACACAATTACGGGTAATTAATACCTAACCACGAGGCACAAATAAATATATATACATATATATACATATATATATATATATTGTGAGGGGGTTAGCTCGGCAGCGGGTGTGTGTGACCCCCGGGATGGGCTCCCCACCCAAAAACAGGCCCAGCAAACGGAGGTTGTGGTTTTCAAAATCAAAAAAAAGGTGCGGTTTATTTTCTATTTACAGTGACAAAACACAGCAAAGCCAAAAGAAACATAAACAAAATAAATCCTGGTCAACTTGACCTCTGACTAAACATACAGGTTTCCTAACTAACAACTGGGATCAGCCTAGTGCTGTCCTAGTCCCTAAGTCCCTGGTTTTAAATGTCCAAGCAAATAGCCACACAGGCTTTGTCTCACCGCACAGGGGTTCACTCTCCCTAGACAGTCCACACAGGTCTGGGTCCAGGCATGAGCAAACATCTAATGAAGCTGGGAGTTCTTATAGAGGCCTAAATGAGCTGACAAGCTTCAGCTGGTCTCATCAACTCCCTGTCTGCACGACGCCCCACACTCTCCCTAGAGGTATGAGTCATCCATGAACCCACTAGCCTCAGCTGGGCTTATACAACTCTCCACCTAGTTGTATAAGTCGGCGTAAAGCCTGAATCTGGGCGAAATATATCTACCCCCCTGGATGCAACCAGGTGACTTTACCTTCCTGCTGTCACATACCCCCCCCCCTCTTGTTTTAACCTCGGGGTTGGAACACCAGCAATCAGGCATTCATGTACTCGAGACAAAGCATCCACATTCCCCATTTGAACGCCAGGGCGATGCTTTACTGTGAAGTTGAATTCCTGGAGGGCCAGGAACCACCTATTCACTCTTCTATTTGTTTCCTTGTTTTGAGCCATCCACTTTAACGGAGCGTGATCCGTAACCATGTCAAAGTGCCTACCTAGCAGGTAGTACCGAAGGGAATCTAGAGCCCACTTCACCGCTAAACACTCCTTTTCAACGGTGGCGTAATTTACCTCATGGGACTTCAACTTCCTGCTGAGGTAAATGACTGGGTGCTCTTCCCCGTTCCAGACCTGGGACAATACTGCTCCTAACCCCACATCTGACGCATCACTTTGTACGACAAAGTCTTTAGAGAAGTCGGGTGAGTACAACACTGGCTGGCTACATAAGGCTTGTTTCAAGAATTGGAATGCTGCCTCAGCCTCGGGGGTCCATTTAATCATGACCGACCCTTTCCCCTTCGTTAGGTTGGTTAGGGGCACAGCCTTAGAGGCAAAGTGGGGAATGAATCGCCGATAATACCCAGCGATTCCCAGAAAGGCTCGTACCTGCTTCTTGCTGTTGGGACGTGGCCAACTCTGGATGGCCTCGACTTTGTTGAGTTGGGGTTTTATTACTCCCCTCCCAATGGTGTACCCAAGATATTTGGCCTCCTCCTGCCCAATGGTACACTTCTTGGGGTTAGCCGTAAACCCCGCTTCCCGAACAGAGTCCAGGACTGCTTGCACTTTTGGCAGATGTGAGGCCCAATCTGTGCTATGGACAATTACGTCATCCAGGTAAGCCGCAGCATACTTCCGATGGGGCCTCAGCATCTGGTCCATTTTCCGCTGGAATGTGGCCGGCGCATTCTGTAACCCGAACGGCATTCTTTTATATTGGAACGCCCCATCTGGGGTTACAAATGCGGTTTTCTCTTTGGCCAATTTGGCCAGGGGGATTTGCCAATACCCTTTTGTGAGGTCAAGAGTCGTCATGTATCGGGCTGTTCCCAGCCGGTCGATCAACTCATCTATACGTGGCATGGGGTAGGTGTCAAATTTTGTAACTTTGTTCAACTGACGAAAATCGTTACAAAATCGCCAGCTCCCATCCGGTTTAGGCACCAACACAATGGGACTAGACCAATCACTTTGGGACTCCTCTATCACCCCTAAGTTCAGCATTTTCTGTACTTCCTCCCGTATTGCCTCCCGTCTGGCCTCTGGGATCCGATAGGGTTTTAACTTCACCCTTTCACCGGGCGGGGTAATGATGTCATGCTCTACCCCAAATGTTTGTCCCGGCAGCTCAGAGAATACCTCCTTGTTGCGAAGCACAAACTCCTTAACCTCCTGTTGTTGGGGTTGTGACAAGGTGGCTGCTATTCCAACCTCAGGAATCACGCAACCAGTTTGAGCTGGTGACCAAGTATCTGCGACTAGGGACTCTCTATCCCTCCAGGCTTTCAACAGATTAACGTGATAGATCTGTTCGGGCTTTCGCCTTCCTGGTTGTCTGACCTTGTAATTCACTTCGCTCACTTTTTCCATTATCTCGTAGGGGCCTTGCCATTTGGCAAGGAATTTACTTTCAACCGTAGGGACAAGTACCAGTATCCTATCCCCCGGGGAAAAGGTACGGGTCTTGGCTCCACGGTTGTACACTCTCTGCTATGCTAACTGCGCTTGGGCCAAATGTTCCTTCACGATGGGCATTACCTGTGCAATTCGGTCTTGCATCAGGGCGACATGCTCAATCACACTCCTGTGGGGAGAACTCTCACTTTCCCAAGTTTCCTTGGCAATATCCAACAGCCCTCTTGGGTGTCTCCCATACAGTAACTCAAAGGGGGAGAATCCCGTAGAGGATTGGGGCACCTCCCTAATAGCAAACATCAGATAAGGAAGTAGACAGTCCCAATCCTTTCCATCTCTATCCACCACTTTCTTCAACATTTGTTTTAGGGTTTTGTTGAATCTTTCAACCAGCCCATCGGTTTGGGGGTGATACACAGATGTACGTAATTGCGTCACTTTGAACAATTTACACAGCTCCTTCATAACCCGGGACATAAAGGGTGTACCTTGGTCCGTAAGCAGTTCTTTACAAATACCCACCCGGCTAAACACAAGAGATAGCTCTTTGGCTATGGTTTTGGCCGAGGTATTTCGGAGAGGGATCGCTTCTGGATAACGGGTGGCATAGTCCATTATAACTAATATGTACTGGTGCCCCCTAGCGGACTTGATTATAGGACCTACCAAATCCATGGCGATCCTCTCAAACGGGACCTCAATGATGGGTAGAGGGACCAGCGGGCTACGGAAATGTGGCATCGGGGCCGACCTCTGACACACAGGGCAGGAGGAACAATAATTTTCTATGTCCTTCATCACCCCCGGCCAATAGAATCTCTGTAATACCCTCTCTCGGGTTTTCTCTGTCCCCAGATGACCTCCAAGAATGTGCCCATGGGCCAACTCCAACACCAACTTCCTGTAAGGTTTGGGCACCACAAGCTGCTCAACGGTTTCTTCTGCCCTTTTTGCCACCCGATACAGTAGGTCCTTCTCTACGCTGAAGTATGGGTAAGTGCAGGTATTATCTGGGTTCACTAACTCGCCATCTATTTTCACTACGTTTTCCCGTGCCTTTATTAGGGCGGGGTCTTTCAACTGTTCTGTGGCAAAGTTTTCCCTGTGAACCTCAAGATCAGAAAACTCCCCAGACGGTAGGTTTTCGTCTGAGGAGGTGGGCTCCTCTCCAGTTTCTTGAGTCTCCCCTGCCAATACTGATAAGGGAAATTCCGGAGAGTCCTCACCACTCTCAGGGGAGTTCTGGCTATCACATTCCTGGTACATAGGGGCACCAGTGGGGGGCTCAGGATCATCCCACAGTTCCCAGAACTTCGGAAAATCCCTTCCCACAATGGCGTCATACGGTAACTGAGATACTAAGCCCACTGGATGAGAGAGGGTACCTTTGGGGGTCTCGAAACACACTGTAGTCACTGGATACTCTCGGGTGTCCCCATGCACACAAATAACAGCTACCTTGCTATTCCCAGAGACCTCTGTTTTAACTAACTCAGCCTTTATCAGGGTCACAAGGCTACCTGAATCCAGCAATACCACAACATTTCTACCATTAACACACATTTTGCATAAATGTTTCTCAGTTCCTCGAATGGCAGTGCATGCGACTGTCGCACACAGCGACTGACGTCTGCCCGTCAGAAAGTCACACTGCATGGGTTCCTCCACAACCGGGCAATTGGCTGCAATATGTCCCGCTTGCCGGCAGCGGTAGCAAACGATCCTTCTTGCCGCCTCTTGAGCCGCTGATTTCCCAGGCTGTTCTCGCCAAACTTGGGGTAGAGCTCCCACCCTCTCACTCTCTCCACCCTTACCCCTTGGAATCCTCTTATCCGCCCCTGGGGATGGTCTGGTCTTAGGGTGGAAAGTCCGAGTGTCTCTGGAAGAGGCCGTCAGGTTCTCTGTAGCCAAGTATTTCTCCACACGATCCACAAGACCATCGGCCGTCTCTGGGTCTCCATGGCTTACCCACTTTTGGATGGCAGTAGGAAGAGCTCTCAAAAACCGATCCATTACAACACGTTCCACAATCTTTGGTGCGGACAAAGTCTCTGGCTGTAGCCACTTTCTGCTCAGGTGAATGAGATCATACATTTGAGACCTGGGGGGTTTTCCAAGCTGGAAAGTCCAGTTATGCACACGCTGAGCCCGGACAGCCTGGGTGACACCCAGCCTTGCCAATATCTCAGCTTTTAGCATCACATAGTCTTTTGCTTGGTCAGGCTCTAGGTCATAGTAAGCCTTCTGCGATTCACCAGTTAACAGAGGAGCCACCAGTCCAGCCCACTGCTCCTCAGGCCACTTTTCTCTTTCAGCAGTCCTTTCAAATGTGGTCAAAAATACCTCTGGATCATCCTCTCCAGTCATTTTTGTCAATAAACGACTCACCCCAAAGGACGCGGTATTAGTGGGACGGCTTTCCTCACTGGTCTGCGGACGTTGCTGCATTACTGCTTCCATTTGTTGTAGTCTCTGCTCTTGCTTCTGTAACAGGTCTATGAAGCGGGCCTCAGATTGCTGCTGGGCTTGTTGCTGAGCTTCCAGACTCTGTTGGTGAGCTTGCTGCTGGGCTGCAAGGCTCTGTTGATGAGCTTGCTGCTGGGCTGCGAAGTTCTGTTGTTGAGCTGCAAGGCTCTTTTGCAAACCTGCATTTGTCTGCTGTTGATTGGCATTTGCTAGAGCCAGCTGCTTCAGTATCTCCTCCATGCTGGCTTAAAAAAAACTGCCACTGGTTCTCCACCAACTGTGAGGGGGTTAGCTCGGCAGCGGGTGTGTGTGACCCCCGGGATGGGCTCCCCACCCAAAAACAGGCCCAGCAAACGGAGGTTGTGGTTTTCAAAATCAAAAAAAAGGTGCGGTTTATTTTCTATTTACAGTGACAAAACACAGCAAAGCCAAAAGAAACATAAACAAAATAAATCCTGGTCAACTTGACCTCTGACTAAACATACAGGTTTCCTAACTAACAACTGGGATCAGCCTAGTGCTGTCCTAGTCCCTAAGTCCCTGGTTTTAAATGTCCAAGCAAATAGCCACACAGGCTTTGTCTCACCGCACAGGGGTTCACTCTCCCTAGACAGTCCACACAGGTCTGGGTCCAGGCATGAGCAAACATCTAATGAAGCTGGGAGTTCTTATAGAGGCCTAAATGAGCTGACAAGCTTCAGCTGGTCTCATCAACTCCCTGTCTGCACGACGCCCCACACTCTCCCTAGAGGTATGAGTCATCCATGAACCCACTAGCCTCAGCTGGGCTTATACAACTCTCCACCTAGTTGTATAAGTCGGCGTAAAGCCTGAATCTGGGCGAAATATATCTACCCCCCTGGATGCAACCAGGTGACTTTACCTTCCTGCTGTCACAATATATATATATATATATATATATATATATATATATATATATATTCTCCTGCTTTTTCCTTTTTCTTTTTTTCCCCACATAGAAAGAATCGTCACCATGGCCATTAGTGGCCTCTTTGGAAGTAGGAGGGGGCATTGTTTAAGTGACAAAGAAGGACACAGTAGGAGAACACACGACTTAGGCCCCTTTCACACGTACGGACCGTATGTCCGCTTTTTCATCCATCCGTTTACGGATGAAAAAGGGACCTACATTGGTCCCTATGAGATTGCGGGTGTCAGCGGATGAAACCTCCGCACATCCCGATCTCATCCGTGTCCGCAATGCTCAGTTTTTCTGGATAGAAAAATTCCTATTTTTCTATCCGTCTGCGGAGCGGATCGGATGAACAAGGACAGACGGTCCGTGTTCATCCGATCCCCCCATAGGGGAGAGCGGAGATCTGACAAGGCGGTTCCTGCACAGTGTGCGGGGACCACCCTGTCATCCACCGGCTCAGCGGGGTTCAACGGAGCGATCCCCACTGAGCAAGCGGAGGTTCACGGGGCGGATCATCACGGATCCGTCCCGTGTGAAAGGGGCCTTAAGGAAAAGGAATGGAGTGAGTGGGGACAGAGCAGACTTACTCCACCGCAGCTAGGGATGGCGTGGAGGGAGGGGGAGAGGGAATTACCTTATTTTTTCACGTTTTCTTTTTCTTTTTTTTTTTCTCTTTTCCTTTTCTTTCTTTCTCTTAGGAGGGGGGGGGGGGTAATATAATAGATAAACTTTTGATAAGACAATTTTGTACCTAGTTCTTTCTTGCAATGCTCATTTGTGTCTTATGTAAATGTACAATGCTGAATGGAAATGTTGAAGCTTATAATAAAATAAAACATTTTGATTATAAAAAAAACATGGGGGGGGTGGGTGCTTTGGGGCAGGGGGGCGCCCTGCGGCCCCCCCACCCCAAAGCACTCTGCCACCATGTTGATGGGGACAAGGGCCTCTTTCCGACAACCCTGGCCGTTGGTTGTTGGGGTCTGCGGGCATGGGGCTTATCAGAATCCGGGAGCCCCCTTTAAAAAGGGGCCCCCAGATCCCGGCCCCCCACTCTATGTGAATGAGTATGGGGTACCCCTACCCATTCACCTGGGGAAAAAGTGTCAATAAAAAACACACACTAGAAAACTTTTTAAAGTAATTTATTAGGCAGCTCCAGGGGTCTTCTACCGACTTCGGGGTCTTTTACCGACTTCGGGGGTCTTCTTCCGAATACGGGGTCTTCTACAGACTTCTGGGGTCTTCTCCTGACTTCGAGGGTCTCTCCGGCCTCTTCTCCCACTCTCCGGTGCCTTCTCCGCGCTCTCTGGTTCTTCTCTCTGCTTTGGTGCTTTCTGCCGGGCACCTCCGCTATCTTCTGCCAGCTCTTTTGCTAGCGGGGGCCCGGTCTTCATCGTCGTCTTCTTCCCTCTTCTCTCCGCCCGATGTTGCCTCGCCACTCTCTGCCGCTATAATGCCGCGTGCGCAACGACTTATATAGGCATGGGGCGTGGTCACCAGGTGATGCCACCCCGTGACCCCACCCCCGTATGACGTCATAGTCCCATCATTACCCGGGGCTGTCACATCATACGGGGCGGGGTCACCGGGTGGCATCACCCGGTGACCGCGCCCCATGCCTATATAAGTCGTTGCGCTCCGCGGACGCGGCATTACAGCGGGAGACATCGACAAGAGACATCTAGAAGAAGCCGCTCAAGCCATAGACAAAGCCGCTCAGACCGCAGCAGAAGTCGCTCACGCACGAGACGAAGTCGCTCAAGTCGCAGGAGGAGCCGTTCAAAATCTCATTCACGGCACAGCCACTCCTACTACAGGAGGTCTCCTCCACGCAGACGCTCTCCTCCCCCTCAGCGTTCCCGTCCATCAGGAAATTCATGCTGGGTTTGCGGTGCCATAGCACTTCCGGACAAGCTGGCCTGTCGCACATGCTTGGATGAAGCAACCAGAGAGAGAGAGCTAAGCAGAGAGCCGGCTAGAGACACATACCTGCAAATCGCAGAATCTGAAACGAGCAGATCAGTGCAAGGCACTTCACCTGCGACTCCCTCCACATCTAGAAAGTCAGACCCCCTATCTGACAATGAGGACTTGGAGGTATCCACCGGATTTGACTTTGCACTTATAGAACCCTTCATAAAGTCAGTGAAGGAAGCTATAGAATGGGAAGAGGAATAAGAAACTCCGTAAAAGGCGAAGAAATATTTTCCGAACCTCAAAAAAGAGCCAGAAACCTTCCCATTTATCGATGAGCTGGAAGACTTAATCAAAGATGAATGGTAAAAATCTGAGAAGACCAGTCTCAGCAATAGACTTGCCAAACTGTATCCGCAATAGAAGATGCGGTCACATTTAAAGATGCACTAGACAGAAAGATCGATCTGGATCTTAAAAGAGCCTACCTATCTGAAGGCGGTGCCTGCAGGCCAGCAATAACGCTAACAGCAGTAGGAAGAGCTATCTCAAGCTGGTCCTCCAACGCCGAGAAATTGGTAGCAAAAGGCGTGGAACAAGAGAAGGTGATCGCAGCTCTCCAGGAACTTAGCCTTGCAGGCGATTTTGTCGCAGAGTCCTCTGTTGACATGATAAAATCAACATCAAGAGTAATGCTAAGCTCAGTGATGGCCAGGAGAGCACTCTGGCTAAAACCGTGGTCAGCAGACCCCTCCTCAAAGTCTAATTGGTGTAAGATCCCATTTGACGGCACAAACCTCTTTGGAGAAAAGCTGGACTCGGCCAGTTCAAAGGTCACCGGCGGAAAGTCAGGACTCATTCCTTCAGACAGAAGGCCTAGGCAACAAAGGCCACCTAACTTCAGACTAAACCTCTCAGACAGATATAGGGAGGCAAAATCCTACAAGCCCGGCAGGGAGTACAGGAAAAATTGGAAGAATCAACACTCATCCTTCCTGAAACTCAAAAAATCCAAGACCCCTGCCACGGGGGACCAGAAGTCTTTTTGAAGGTACGTCCGCCCAACCAGCTGTAGTAGGAGCCAGACTGAAGGACTTCAAGCAGGTCTGGGCAGAGTTAATAAAAGACCCATGGACAGTGGCTACTGTCCAGGACGGACACAGATGGAAGTTCAAGAATCGACCTCCCAGAGACCAGTTCATCACAACCAGACTTTCAACATCTCAGGAAAAGAAGCTTGTATTGACAGAATATGTCCAAGATCTAATCCAAAAGCAGGCCATAGTGGAAGTCCCACCACAACAAAGGGGGAAATGTTTCTACTCTCCTCTGTTCTTGGTGAAGAAAAAGACTGGGGATCTGCGCCCCGTCCTAGATCTAAAAAATCGAAATCGTTCAATCCTAGTGGAGACATTCAAGATGGAAAGCTTACAATCAATCCTCGATGCCATAAATATCGGCGACTGGATGCTCTCCATGGATTTAAAGAACGCTTACCCGCATGTTCCCATTCACACCGCATTCCAGAAGTTTCTCCGCTCCTCTGTAAACCATCAACATTTTAAATTTCAAAGCCTTCCGTTTGGGATTTCTACCACTCCCAGAACATTCCCCAAGGTCCTGCTACCAGTGATAGCCCTACTAAGGGAGCAAGGGTTGAGAGTCCACCATTATCTGGACGACATCCTACTGCTCGCGGACAACCAAGAGTCTCTTCTACTCTACAGAGATACTCTAACATCCACCTTGCAAAAATTTGGGTGGCTGATAAACTGGAAGAAAAGCAATCTTCCACCTACTCAGAGAATAGTCTTCCTGGGGGGCAGAACTGGATACCCGACTCAACACCATAGAGCTCCCTCAGGAGAAAATTCCCATCATAATCCAAAAGGCAAAGAGATTACTCTTATCCACCACACTCCCAGCCAGAGAGTGTCTCAGCATCATGGGGTCGCTATCAGCAACCATCCCTATGGTCCAATGGGCCCAGTGGAACACAAGACCTCTCCAGACATTGTTCTTGAGACAATGGAACGGGGTATCGATGTCTCAACTAATCAACATCCGAAAGGAAGTCAAACAATCTGTCAGGGAAATTCCCCGTCTGTTGTCACCAATCTGCGCTCAGTGCGCATGCGCGGCAAAACGGCGCATCGGCGCATGCGCGTGCGTGGCGGGACGGCGCTTCGGCGTGCTCGGGTGCGCGCACCGGCGCAACGACGAATGCGCGTGCGCAATAGCTCGCCAATGGGTCTACAGGCGGGCCTATTTAAACAGACGCAGTAACACTATCTGGTTGCTGGTTTGTCAGCTTTACTGTGTTTCTTGTGCCTGAAAGAAGTTAAAGTTCTCCTGCTGTGACCCGGACCGGATTTGACTACGCTTCTGCTTCTCCTGAACCTGACCCCTTGGCTTGCTAAACAGACTTCTACCTCTCTCCTTGTGCTTGACCCTCGGCCTGTGACCCGGATCTGCTGCCTGTCTCCAGCCCTCTACCTTCTGCCTGTACCCTGGACTTCTTGCCTAACCTGACTATACTGGTGCTTCCTGCTAAACTCCTAAACGGACTTGTGCCTTGCTACTGGTTGCTGTTTGACCCTGTCTACCCTTGGTGTTTGACTCCTGGCCTGTTCTTCAGACTCATCCCTGCTAGATTCTTCAGCAAGACACCTCTACCTGCTGGTGGCCAGTGCTCCCTCGTGCTGTCCTCTCCCTGTCTCACCTCCAGGGGGCGGAGTGCGCTTGGGTGCAAGGGTGAACCACTCTCGGCATCTCGGCCTCGGTAAGTACGGAGCGCGACAGTACAAACCAGCCAGATGTCTGAGGCCGACAGAGTGCTTTCCCCATTTGACACCCTCTGCCAGCAGGTCTCCACCCTAACAGACACTGTCCAAAGACTCCAAGAGGGATATACCCAGATTGATGGCCGTCTTCAACAGCTCACCGGTCTCCTAGGGCCAGGCCCCACAGCTGCCACCTCTGCCAACACCGCCACCAACTCTCAAGTACCTACGAGTTCTACAGTAGTGATGGCCACCCCTGAACCCAGGGTCCCTATTCCGGAACGTTTTTCGGGTGTCCGCAAAAAATACCGGGCCTTTAAAAACGCCTGCTCCCTCTACCTTGCCCTCCAACCAAGGACCTTCTCTTCGGAAGCAGTAAAGGTGGGGTTTATCATCTCTCTCTTAACGGATGACCCTCAAGCCTGGGCCCATGGCCTGATGGAGCAACAAAGCCCCATATTGGACTCAGTAGAGACATTTTTTGAACATATGGCTCAATTATACGATGATCCCCAGCGATCAGCCACGGCCGAGTCCGTCCTCCATAACCTAACTCAGGGGAGAAGGCCGGTGGAAGACTATACGTCGGAATTTAGGAAATGGTCCGCCGACACCAAATGGAATGAGGCGGCCCTCAGATACCAGTACCGCCAGGGACTATCTGAGACTCTCAAGGACGAGCTGGCCAGGATCGAAACCCCCACTACCTTGGAGAACCTGATCCAATCCGCCATACAACTCGATAGGCGTCTTCGTGAACGACGGGCAGAGCGATTTCAATCTCCTCGTCCCAACTGGCCTCCATCCAGGACTGTACCTCACTACTCACCAACCTCTGCGCCTGCAGTCACACCTCTTCCTGAGCCAGAACCCATGCAGCTCGGGTTGGTTCGGGCTCCCCTGACTCCTGAGGAAAAACAGCGAAGGCGCCAGGCCAATCTGTGCCTATATTGCGGGGGTGCCGGCCACTTCCTCCTCAACTGCCCCGTAAGACCTAGTAAGTCTATCTCTAAAGACACTTTAAACTATCAACTCTTTGACAACCCTCAGTCTTATGTCATTCTCTTTGTGTCTCTACAGCTGCCGGAAGGGGCAATCCGCCTCCCGGCAATTATTGATTCTGGAGCCTGCAGCTGCTTCCTGGACTCTACCTTAGCCTCAAGATTCCATGTCCCCACTCAACCTAAGGACCACTGCCTTCAGATCCACCTGGCGGATGGGTCCTTGCCCCGTTCAGGGCTGATCACGCAGGAAACCAAACCTATCCTTGCCATCTCTGACTCGGGTCATCAAGAACTTCTCCGGTTAGACCTCATACCTTCCCCGATGTTCCCCATCATCCTGGGTCTTCCCTGGCTACAGGCACACGAGCCCCTCATAAATTGGGTGAAGAAAGAGGTTAGCTTCACCTCCTCCTATTGTTCCCAGAACTGTCTTGCCTCTGCCTCTACGGTCTGCGCTTCCATGATTGCCAAGCCGGACAACCTACAGCATGTTCCTTCCATCTATCTAGAATTCCGGGACGTGTTCGATAAGCAGCAAGCCGACCATCTACCACCTCATCGGCCCTATGATTGCCCTATCGATCTCTTGCCGGGCTCCAAAATTCCGTTCGGACGTATCTTTCCATTGTCCGAAACCGAGTTGAAAGCCCTCAAGGCTTATATTGATGAAAACCTCCAGAAGAGATTTATTCGCCCTTCCTCCTCTCCAGCCGGTGCAGGAATCTTCTTTGTGGAAAAGAAAGACGGGTCCTTAAGACCCTGTATCGATTACCGGGACCTAAACAAGATAACCATTAAGAACAGGTACCCACTACCCCTTATTCCGGAGCTATTTCAGCGCTTCCGATCTGCTCGGGTCTTTTCCAAACTGGATCTACGGGGGGCCTACAATCTTATCAGAATCAGGGCCGGAGACGAGTGGAAAACCGCCTTCAGATCTCGTTTCGGACACTTTGAGTATTCGGTCATGCCGTTCGGTCTTTGTAATGCTCCAGCCACCTTCCAACACCTAGTCAACGACATTTTCAGACAGCACCTTGATGACTTCTTAGTAGTGTACCTGGACGATATCCTCATCTTTTCCACCAACATCGAACTCCACCGGGCTCATGTCATGAAGGTCCTCACCATCCTTCGGAAGCACAAACTCTACCTCAAAGCTGAGAAATGCGAGTTCGAAAAGACCACCGTACAGTTCCTCGGCTTTATCATTTCCATCGATGGGGTCGCAATGGACCCGCAGAAGGTGAAGGCCATTCAGGACTGGCCAGCCCCAACCGACAAGAAGGGGGTACAGCGGTTTATAGGCTTCGCCAACTTCTATAGGAGATTCATCGTGGGCTTTTCCTCCATTGTGGCCCCAATAACCCAACTTACCCGGCAAAATAACCGTTTTCACTGGTCTCCAGAAGCTCAGGAGGCCTTCTCTCGCCTCAAGGATGTCTTCACTTCAGCACCAGTACTTCAGCACCCGGATCCTCTACTGCCGTTCACCCTGGAAGTGGACGCCTCTGAGACAGCCATCGGAGCCATCCTCTCTCAAAGACGAGGCCCCAAGGCTCTCCTGTATCCAGTAGCCTTCGCCTCTAAAAAGTTGACTCCCCCGGAGCGAAACTATGATGTAGGGGACCGGGAATTACTGGCCATAAAATTCGCACTGGAGGAATGGCGATACCTTCTGGAGGGGGCAGTACACCCCATCATGATCTTCACAGATCATAAAAATCTAGAGTACTTAAGAACAGCTCAACGTCTACGCCCCAGGCAGGCCCGTTGGGCCCTTTTCTTCACCCGGTTCAACTTTCACATTTCCTATAGACCCGGCTCCAAGAATGGGAAGGCGGATGCGCTATCCAGGATGTTTCCGGAAACCCCTCAGTCGGCCCAACCGGGCACCATTCTGTCAGCTCAGAACTTTCTGTTGATTCCCCGGGCCGATCTACTCACCTCTATTAAAATCGCTTCCGGGCTCTGCTCTGATCCGGTTACTACCTCCCTGGAGAAGCGGGACGGCCTATTCTGGTCCCAGGACAAGATTTTCGTCCCTCTGGAAACAAGACCGCTGGTCTTGAGGACCTTCCACGATCTCAAACTGGCAGGTCACTTCGGAGCACGTAAATCGTCGGAACTTGTCTCCCGCTCCTTCTGGTGGCCAGGCTGGAGGCAAGATTGTAAGTCTTATGTCGCTTCCTGCACTCAGTGTCAGCGTAACAAGGGGCCAAACACCAAGAGTTGGGGCCTGCTCAAACCCTTACCCATTCCTGAGCGCCCTTGGGCGGACGTGTCCATGGACTTTATCGTGGACTTGCCTTCCTCCGGAGGGTTTACCACGATTCTGGTCGTTGTGGACCGCCTCTCAAAAATGGCTCACTTTTTACCGATGATTGGGACACCTTCAGCCATGGATACCGCTCAAATCTTTTTTAAGGAGATAACCAGGCTTCATGGAATACCAAAGAGTATCACCTCCGACAGAGGGGTCCAGTTCACTTCAAAATTCTGGAAGGAACTCTGCAAGTCACTAGAAGTCAAAACCTGCCTCTCGTCAGCGTACCACCCCCAAAGCAATGGCCAGATGGAAAGAACCAATCAGACCCTGGAGCAATACCTCCGTTGTTTCTGCTCTGCTTCCCAGGATGACTGGGCATCTCTACTTCCTTACGCAGAGTTTGCCTATAACAATTCAATGCATTCTGCTACCAATCAAACCCCCTTTTGGGCCAATTACGGTTTTCATCCCTCCTTTCTCCCTGAAAACATCCCCGAGAGCCCTGTTCCCGCGGTCCAGGACCGAGTGGCTTCTGTCCAGGCGAATTTCCAAAGACTCCAGGAGATGATGCGGAATGCCCAAGGATCCTACAAGAAATTTTATGACCGGGGAAGGAAGGAAAACCCGGCGTTCAGAGTCGGGGAAAAAGTTTGGCTTTCCGCCGCCAACCTCAGATTGCCTATTCCCTCTCGAAAGCTCGGCCCTAGATTTATCGGGCCCTTCAAAATCAAACGAGCTATTAATCCTGTGGCTTTTGAACTAGCATTACCTGATTCCTATAGGATTCACCCAGTGTTCCACTCATCTTTATTAAAACCCGTCATTCCCAACGCCTTTCCTGGAAGAGATGAACCTCCTCCACCACCAGTTGAAGTAGATGGGGAAAAAGAATTTGAGATGGAATCCATCCTGGGCTGTAGGAAAAAAGGCAGACAGTTACAATACTTGGTTAAATGGAAGGGGTACCCCCCGGAGGACAACTCCTGGGAACCATCCAGGAACTTGCATGCTCCTCGCCTAATACGAGCATTTCACCAAGAACATCCGGAATTAATGGCCAGTCTGGGCGTCCGGAGTCCGCCCCTCGGGGGGGGCACTGTCAGGGAAATTCCCCGTCTGTTGTCACCAATCTGCGCTCAGTGCGCATGCGCGGCAAAACGGCGCATCGGCACATGCGCGTGCGTGGCGGGACGGCGCTTCGGCGTGCTCGGGTGCGCGCACCGGCGCAACGACGAATGCGCGTGCGCAATAGCTCACCAATGGGTCTACAGGCGGGCCTATTTAAACAGACGCAGTAACACTATCTGGTTGCTGGTTTGTCAGCTTTACTGTGTTTCTTGTGCCTGAAAGAAGTTAAAGTTCTCCTGCTGTGACCCGGACCGGATTTGACTACGCTTCTGCTTCTCCTGAACCTGACCCCTTGGCTTGCTAAACGGACTTCTACCTCTCTCCTTGTGCTTGACCCTCGGCCTGTGACCCGGATCTGCTGCCTGTCTCCAGCCCTCTACCTTCTGCCTGTACCCTGGACTTCTTGCCTAACCTGACTATACTGGTGCTTCCTGCTAAACTCCTAAACGGACTTGTGCCTTGCTACTGGTTGCTGTTTGACCCTGTCTACCCTTGGTGTTTGACTCCTGGCCTGTTCTTCAGACTCATCCCTGCTAGATTCTTCAGCAAGACACCTCTACCTGCTGGTGGCCAGTGCTCCCTCATGCTGTCCTCTCCCTGTCTCACCTCCAGGGGGCGGAGTGCGCTTGGGTGCAAGGGTGAACCACTCTCGGCATCTCGGCCTCGGTAAGTACGGAGCGCGACACAATCACTATGGTGGTGGACCCGATTGCACAACCTAAAGAGGTACAAGCGCATAGTTACCCCTCCCCAGGAGGTGATCACTTCGGACACCAGCAGGGAAGGCTGGGGAGCACACTACCAGCAACTTGCAGTCCAAGGCCGTTGGTCTTTCGAGACACAGGATGTGGTATTGAACATCCTAGAGATGAAAGCAGCATTCCAAGCTTTCCTGGCTTTCAGTCCTCTCATGAAAAGGGAAAGAAGTCCTGTTGAAGATGGACAACAGGGTGGCAGTTGCCTATATCAACAGGCAAGGAGGCACCAAAAGTCGCTCCATGATGCAGGAAGTCCGCCCAGTTCTCAAATGGGCGCAAGTGAATCTGTCGGGGTTAAGGGCGATGTATGTTCCAGGAACCCAGAACCAGCTGGCTGACACGCTAAGCAGAAGCTTCATTTCCAACAACGAATGGGCTCTGAGTCACCAAGCCTTTTCCCTCATAACAAAAACTTGGGGCATGCCGGATATAGACCTGGCAGCGACTCCATACAATGCAAAGTGCCGGAGGTATCTGACAAGAACCCCCTGCCCGTTAGCGGAGGGGACGGATTTCCTATAACACGAGTGAAACTTCCGTCTGGGTTACATCTTTCCCCCGACACCTCTCATACAGAGATTTCTTCTCAGGCTCAAGAGGTCATCATCCACAATAATAACAGTCCTTCCTTTTTGGCCGAGATGGCCATGGTTCACCACTCTCCTTCAGCTGAATACAGCGAGACCCTTACCACTTCCACCAGCAGCAGATCTACTCTCTCAGGGGAAACTTCTTCATCCATCCCCGGAAAGGATGCACCTGACAGCCTGGAGATTGAAAGGGCTAGGTTCATAGACCAAGGTTTCTCTCAAAAAGTGGTAGAGACTATTCTTCAAGCCAGAAGGTGCACCACCAACAGTACCTATAAGAGGATCTGGGAGAAGTTTCTCTCAGTTACACAGCAACAAGCCTGGAACCCATCATCTCCAACAGTTGCTCAAATCCTTGAGTTTATCCAATTAGGCCTAGAGAAAGGCCTTGGGTCAAGTACCTTGAAAGTCGCCCTCCTGTTACATCCACGTATCAGCCTTATCTGCCATGACAGGAGTCAAGTGGGCGCAAGAGCCTCTAGTCATTCAGTTCCAGAGGGCCTGCCTAAAGATAAGGCCCCCCAGAAAGCCTTCCTTCCCGACCTGGCATCTTTCGGTTGTACTAGAATACCTATCACATGAACCATTCTTTCTGTTGCAAAACATCTCCTTGTGGGACTTAACACTCAAAATCACCGTCTTAATCGCAATAACATCGGCCAAGAGAGTCTCAGAGATGCAAGCTCTATTGGCGAAAGAACCATACCTAATCATCTACCCAGACAAAGTAGTCTTAAGACCATCTGATTGGTTTATTCCGAAGGTATCATCCTCCTTCCACTTCAATCAGGAGATTAACCTTCCTGCTCTCTCCACAGAACAAGGGGATCCACATCCGCTGGATGTAAGAACTAACATTCTAACCTACCTTTCAACAACCAACAACCTTAGGAAGTCGGAAAACCTCCTGGTCATCCCACACGGCTTTAGGAGAGGACAAGCAGCAACCTCTCGCACTATCGCAGCATGGCTGGTGAAGACCATCAAAAAGGCTTATTCACTGAGTCAAACACAAATACCTGAGGGCTTGAAGGCACATTCTACAAGGGCAATGGCGACCTCATGGGCAGCCTACTGCAGAGTGTCCTCGGAAACTATTTGCCGAGTAGCGTCCTGGTCTTCCAGGAACACCTTTATTTCCCATTACAAGGTGGACTCTGCCAGACTATCCATGGCAGAGTTTGGACGAGCAATTATTCAGTCCAACACCTCTATTCCATGTAAATAAAAAATTGTCTTTATGCTCAGACCCACCCAGTTTGCGAGTTATTCACCCAAAGGTGTATGCTGCCAAGATGCGACAGGAAAACTGAAAATTGTATACTCACCTTTCCGTAATTTTCCTTTCCTGTTGCATCTTCATGGCAGCATACAGATGCCCACCTGTCTGAGGTGAGGTATATATATACTGAGAATACCTGGGCGGGGGCCCTTTCTGGGCTTATTAGCTAAACGGTCCTATCAGGTTGTGGGGGCAGAGCCACAACCCCCAAAGGTGTATGCTGCCATGAAGATGCGACAGGAAAGGAAAATTACAGATAAGGTAAGTATACAATTTTCTGTTTTGTTGCACTCTCCCATTGCTCTGTCCCTCTGCAGGAGAACTGAAACATACCATGTAGACCTGGGAATGGGACACGTGACTTTCTCCTCTTCCTCCCAACATGCAGTGAAAGCATGAAGGAAGGGAGAAGGTCATCGATCCTGTGCAATCTCCAACAGGCACCTAAAAAGGGTTTAGAGTCAGCACTCCTATCAACAGAATGGTAGGTAAGGGAAGTTTATGGATAAAAGGAGGAGCGTGTTCTATCAATGGAACCTGCCAGCCCTGAGGGGGGCAAATTAACATATTCTCTTTAATGTGGTTCTAATGGCTGAAGGATTTCCATCTTAATGCATTTTCTGCTCTAAAGTAAAAAACCTGAGTGCAGCTCCCTTCCCTAGACCCCTCCTTATACTTACCTGAGCCCGATCTTGATCTGGCGTTGTGCACGAGAGCAGGGGCTTTTTCCTCTCTCACCCTCCTCATAGGCCCAGAGACAGCATTGTCTCCTGCTGCTGTCAATCACACCCAGTGAGCAGAGAACAGGAGGTGGTCGTTGAGCCATGCTGTGTGTGTCAATGGACACATACAGCATGGCTCCAGAGCAAGCCTGCATTAGTGCACCAACAGCAGGCAGCTTGCTATGGGGTCACTCGGCAGGGGGGGGAGTCAGGAGCACCATTGGGGGACCCCAGAAGAGGAGGATCAGGGCTGTTCTGTGCAAAACCATTACACAAAGCAGGTAAATAACATATTTGTTATTTAAAAAAAAATAAAAAAAGATTTGATCCTTTACAATCACTTTAAGGTTTATCTTTTGCATGTTGCCAATGGGTACTGGAGAGTGTTGCAGCACATACAGATACCATACATACTGATTGCACGTTAACTGTACCTAGCTTGGCAATCAAGTGTAGTTTTTTGCTGTCCTACAAACTAAAGACAGAAATTTCTTCCTCACTAGTTCATGGGCAGAACACAGAAATAGTCCATTATGTGAACATGGGAACTAAGAAAAAGGCTTATTGACAGTAAGCTAAAAAACAGATCCATTGTGAATACAATATAATTCAGTCAAAATAATTTTTATCAAAAAAACTTTTTTATGCTAAAAAAATATATGCCTGGAACTAAATTAACCCACAAAATTAAAAATGTTTAAAAACAGACCCAAGCACACACATGCACACATGCAGGATTAAAGTGATTGTAGAGGTTTGAATCTTTAAAAAAAAAAGTTATGATTACCTGCTTTGTGCAAGGGTTTTGCACAGAGCAGCCCCGATCCTCCTCTTCTGGGGTGTCCCCCCAGAGCTCCTGGCTCCTCCCCTTCATTGGGTGCCCCCACAGAGAACCACTTTCCATTGGGATACCCGTGCAGGCGCGATCCCGAGTCCTGTTACTGCATACATTGACACAGACAGTGGGACTCGCCCCCCCCCCCCTGCTCCCGTGTCACTGGATTTGATTGACAGAGGCGATGGGTCCTGCTGCTATCACTCTATCCAATGAGAATAGAGACAGGGACTGGAGCCACTGCGCTCATGCACATCGTTGGAATGGATGGGCTGAGGTAAGAAAAAGGGGGGGGGGCTCTGGGGGTAGCTGCAGCAAAGAAGTTTTTTTTACCTTAACCACTTAACAACCACCTGCCGACAAATAACGTCGACAAGGTGGTTGCTTAACTCTGGGAGGACGTTATATAACGTCCTCCCAGAATCGCGCTCCCGCGCGCCCCCTGGGGCGCGCACACGGGAAACTCCGTGCCCCGGCGGATCACGAATCGCGGTAAATCGCCGCTGATAGCGGCCGTTTACCACGTGATCGCTCCGTCAAATGACGGAGCAATCACTTGTAAACAGACCGGCGTCATTTGATGACGCCGGTTCCTCCCTCCCCTCTCTGTACCGATCGGTACAGTGTGAGAGGGGAGGGGGAGGGAGCGGATGGCAGCAGCAGCACTGTGGGCTGGATCTGTGACAATTGCAGTCACAGATCCAGCCATCCATCCATCCCTGCTCAGCCATCCCTGTGCTATACCCTGCCAATACTCTGCAATACACCCTGCCAATACTCTGCAAAATACCCTGGTGCAATACTCTGCAATACCCTGGTGCAATACTCTGCAATACCCTGGTGCAATACTCTGCAATACCCTGGTGCAATACTCTGCAATACCCTGGTGCAATACTCTGCAATACCCTGCGAAATACTCTGCAATACCATGCGAAATACTCTGCAATACCCTGCAATACCCTGGTGCAATACTCTGCAATACCCTGGTGCAATACTCTGCAATACCCTGGTGCAATACTCTGCAATACCCTGGTGCAATACTCTGCAATACCCTGGTGCAATACTCTGCAATACCCTGCACAATACTCTGCAATACCCTGCACAATACTCTGCAATACCCTGCAAAATACTCTGCAAAATACTCTGCAATACCCTGCACAATTCTCTGCAATACCCGCCACAATACTCTGCAATACCCGCCACAATACTCTGCAATACCCGCCACAATACTCTGCAATACCCGCCACAATACTCTGCAATACCCGCCACAATACTCTGCAATACCCGCCACAATACTCTGCAATACCCTCCACAATACTCTGTGCAATACCCTCCACAATACCCTGTGCAATACCCTCCACAATACCCTGTGCAATACCCTGCCATACACCGCAATACCCTGCCATAGTCCGCAATACTCCGCAATGCCCGGCAATACTCCGCAATGCCCGCCAATACTCCGCAATGCCCGGCAATACTCCGCAATGCCCGGCAATACTCTGCAATAACCACTTCCCGCCCTCCGGCCGTCATATGACGTCCTTGACTTTGTGCGGGGATATCTGAATGATGGGAGCAGCTACAGGCATCATTCAGATATTAGCTTTTTCAGCCGGCGATTCCCTACACCATAAGAACAATCATAGCGGCTGTTCCGCCGCTTGATCATTCTTACGGGAGGCGAGAGGGGATGTCCCCCCCCCGCCGCCCTCCGGTGCTTCTACCGACTCACCGCTACGATCAAAGCCAGGATTGTTGTTTTTTTTTTTTGTTTTTTTTTCAGGCTTCCCAGCCTAGAGGTGAGATGTGGGGTCTTATTGACACCCCCCCCCCCCCATATCTCACTGTAAAGAGGACCTGTCATGCCATATTCCTATTACAAGGGATGTTTACGTTCCTTGTAATAGGTATAAAAGTGATCAAAAAAATGTTTAGGGCGGAAAAACATGTCAAACTAAAATAAATAAAGTAAAATGAAGAATAATTATTTTTTTTTTTTTTAAAGCGCCCCTGTCCCCGTGAGCTCGCATACAGAAGCGAACGCATACGTAAGTCCCGCCCACATATGAAAACGGTTTTCAAACCACACATGTGAGGTATCTCCGCGAACGTTAGAGCGAGAGCAATCATTTTGGCCCTAGACCTCCTCTGTAACTCAAAACATGTAACCAGTAAAAATATTTAAAGCGTCGCCTATGGGGATTTTTTAAGTAGCGAAGTTTGGCGCCATTCCACGAGTGTGTGCAATTTTTAAGGGCGACATGTTAGGTATCTATTTACTCGGCGTAACTTCATCTTTCACATTATGCAAAAACATTGGGCTAACTTTACTGTTTTTTTTTTTTTTTTTAAGCACAAAACATTTTTTTTCCGTAAAAAACGCGTTAAAAAAATTGCTGCGCAAATATCGTGCGAGATAAAAAGTTGCAACAACCACCATTATATTCTCTAAGGTCTTTGCTAAAAAAACATATATAATGTTTTGGGGTTCTATGTAATTTTCTAGCAAATAAATGATGATTTTTACATGTAGGAGAGAAATGTCAGAATTGGCCTTGGTGCTCCAGAACGCCTGAAGGTGCTCCCTGCATGTTGGGCCTCTGTATGTGGCCACGCTGTGTAAAAGTCTCACACATGTGGTATCGCCATACTCGGGAGTAATAGCAGAATGTGTTTTGGGGTGTAATTTGTGGAATGCATATGCTGTGTGTGAGAAATAACCTGCTAATATGACAATTTTGTGAAAAAAAAAAAGAGAAAAAAAATATCTTGATTTTGCAAAGAATTGTGGGAAAAAATGACAACTTCAAAAAACTCACAATGCCTCTTTCTGAATACCTTGGAATGTCTTCTTTCCAAAAAGGGGTCATTTGGGGGGTATTTGTACTTTTCTGGCATGTTAGGGTCTCAAGAATTGAGATAGGCCGTCAGTACTTCAGGTGTGATCAATTTTCAGATATTGGCACCATAGCTTGTGGACTCTATAACTTTCACAAAGACCAAATAATATACACCAATTTGTACTTATTTTTACCAAAGATATGTAGCAGTATAAATTTTGGCCAAAATTTATGAAGAAAAAATAGTAATTTGCAAAATTTTATAACAGAAACGAAAAAAAAATCATTTTTTTACAAAATTTTCAGTCTTTTTTCTCTTATAGCGCAAAAAATAAAAAACCCAACAGTGATTAAATACCACCAAAAGAAAGCTCTATTTGTGTGAAAAAAAGGACAAAAATTTCATATGGGTACAGTGTTGTATGACTGAGTAATTGTCATTCAAAATGTGAGAGCACCGAAAGCTGAAAATTGGTCTGGTTATTAAGGGGGTTTAAGTGCCCAGTGGTCAAGTGGTTAATGCATAGAATATTGAGACACTTTACAATCCCTTTAGGGTAAAAAATAGATATAAGTGGCCAATATGACCACCTTGGAGTGATCTAACTACTAATTATGATGACAAAGTACACTTTACAAGATCTCTATAATTGATGCATTAGGAAACTGGAAACGTCCCATAGTCATCCAAATTTTTCATCATTTTGCAATTACATACCTTTTCTATAATAGATTAAAGCGGAGGTCCACCCAATTTTTTACAAATACTGCAGCTGCTGACTTTTAAAAAATGGACACTTACCTGTCCAGCGCGCCCGCAATGTCAGCAGATGAGGCTGAGAAATCGCTCGGTCCTCGGATGCTTCTGCCGCCATCCTCGGTGAGGGAATCAGGAAGTGAAGCCTTGCGGCTTCACTGCCCGGTTCCCTACTGCAAATTGGCGAGTATCGCGGCGCGCCGTCACTGGTGCCCGCTCTCTCCTGGGAACAGTGTGTTTCCCAGAAGACAGCGGGGGGTGACGCGAAGGGGCGGGACTCCCGCGGGAGTCAGAACCCGGAAGTGGTGCAAATACCTGTATTAGACAGATATCTGCACCCCCTCCCCCTGAAAGGTGCCAAATGTGACACCGGAGGGCGGGAGGGTTCCAAAAAGCGGAGGTTCACTTTTTGTGTGAACCTCCGCTTTAACTGGTGGACTTAAGCCGGGTACACACTATTAGTTTTTATTCATTCAACCCATGAAAGGTTAGTTCAGCAATCTCCCCCCGCTGAGCCAATGGCAGCTAATGGTTTTCCAGCATGCACGTCCGACAGAAGTCAACCCAACGACCGGCTTCTGTTGGACAGACTGAAATACACACAGGCCGAATGTTGGACTTTTTTTTTTTTAACCGCCCATTGTCTCCCGACATTCGGCCCGTGTGTACCCAGCTTAAGTCAGAGACAATATTAGTGGCGCAATAAGGTCTTTGTTCTGTCTTATTTGCTTTCCAGCAGACATGCAACCAGTTTAGGTATCTCCAACTATTTCCCTACTTGTCTCAAGCATTGATAACACTCCAGAATGGAGAATAAAACTGTTTAACAGTAAAACATCCATACTGTTGTTCTGACTTTCACAGGAGACATGTAGGTTCTCAAATATGCATGGTAACACGCATGAATGTCCTGAAGTTAATAGACCAATGCATTCACAGTCACAGTCACTCCAATTCATACATATACAAGTCAACTTGATGAATGGGGCCACCAATCCACACCAATAAATAGGATCACTGAATAAATGTACTGTAAAGCCGTGTACACACGATAGGTTTTACCGATGAAAATTTTCATCGGACAAACCGATCGTGTATGGGCCCCATCGGTCTTTTTTCCATCGGTGTTTAAAAAGAGAACATGTTTTAAATTTATCCGATGGTTAAAAAACCGATAGCAAATTATTATTGTCTGTGGGGAACTCCATCGGAGAAAAAACCCACGCATGCTCAGAATCAAGTCGACGCATGCTCAGAAGCATTGAACTTAATTTTTCTCGGCTCATCAAAGTGTTTTACGTCACCGCGTTTGGAACGGTCGGTTTTTTGACTGATGGTGTGTAGGCAAGACTGATGGAAGACAGCTTCATCGGATTTCCGATGGAAAAATCCATTGGTTTAAAAACCATAGGAAATCCGATTGTGTGTACAGGGCTTTACTCATAAACCTTTGGAGACAATGTATTAAGGTAAATATAAACAACATACCGTATTTATCAGCGTATAACACGCACAGGCGTATAACACGCACCCTAACTTTAAGAGGGAATTTTCAGGAAAAAAACTTTCCACAGCCCCCTGCGTATAACACGCAGGCACAGTTTACCCTCTATTTTCAGGGTAAAAAAGTGAGTGTTATACGCCAATAAATACAGTACTTTGAGTCTGGAGTGTTATTAGTGCGTGACTACAAGGGAAATAATTGGAGATATCTAAAATGGCTATATGTCACTGGAAAGCAAGTCTAAAAACAAAACAAAGTCCTCTGTTTGAACCTAGAACTGCCTCTGATATTAACTAATCTAGAAAAATTATGTAATTGCAATATAATGAAACATTTGCATGGATATGAGACATTTTAGGTTTCCATAAAGTTATTTGTGCAATGTAATAATTATTTATAGTTAATTTATAATGAATAAGGCTCCAAGGCGCATTTTGTTCATTTGTGAAAAAAATTCTTTTGAATGAATATTATTATGTTACTATTTTCATGATGGATTTTGTTTTTTAGCTTATTGTGTCTCAATGCACTTTTTTTCTTACTTTTAGTGTTCACATAAGCATTTTTGAAAGATAAAACTGCACAGCAACAGATTATTACTTGAAATGTTAGTCACTGATTTGGGTATATTTAATTGTTGTCTTAAAAACAAGGTATTCAATTTGCACTATAGATCCAGTTCATTGAATTGCTTCAAATAGTGCTGACATTACACATCATAATTTTGGTAAGCACCTCTTATCTGCTTTTGTTTCAGGTAGAAATCTTAACCGCTCATTTGCACATTATAGCTGCAGAGCGCGGTATTTTTCCATTCACCCACCCATGTTGCAAGCCTCTTCACACATATTTACATGGTTACTGAAAATGAAAGTTCTATCAGTGCTTTTCATGCACTGATAAGCATTGCTCTGCTACTAAATTCAAATCAGCACAACCTCATTTAGGGTAATTTAAAGGGCAACGTATGCAAGTAAAAACTGATGACAGGGATAAGGGAAAGTGAGTATGATATGAAAATAACACCTCCAAGCCACTTTTCTGATGATTTACTGTTGTTTGCACATTTGTTTAGCAAATCATTCTCAAATGTTTTATATAATTCTCAGTATAGTAAAGTTTTGTAGTCTGAGGTACTAACTTTTACCAATATGTAACTCAGACAGGTCCTTAAAACAATCAACAGGGTGTTCTCAACCCTCCTTCTGAATTAAGGGAACCTGTTGTAATCTTTCCTATTTAATGAATAAATATTTTCCTGTTTTTGCTAGTTTTAAATTGATCAGAGTGATTGTCATTTTTACTTTGATGTTTTTTTGGTGCAGAAACACACTGGAGGTTTTCAGCTGCCTTAAAGTGGTTGTAAACCCACTTACACAACATGCACCTACAGGTAAGCCTAGATTAAGGCTTACCTGTAGGTGCATGAAATATCTCCTTAACCTACACGCTTAAGGAGATATTTGCTTTTAAAACCGGCGCATACGTGTGATGTCATCGCCGCTCCGAGGCGAATCGGAGCGGCGATACACAGAAGGGACATCGAGGCAAGATGGCGGCGGAGGTGTCCGAGCACCGCTGCGGGGGCTTCGATCTAAGGTAAGTAATTCATAATGAGCTAGTATGCTAGTCATACTAGCTCATTATGCCTTTGTCTTGCAGGTTATTTATTTTTTTGGGGGGGGTTTACAACCACTTTAAAGCGGTATTAAACCAAAAATGTATAATTTTTCAGCTTTCTAATTATTAGATGTGTATTAGAATAAATTATTTTACAAATGCAGCAATTTATAAATTGAATGAAAGGCTTAGCACTGGAAAACACTTTTTGAAAGATAAAAAGTGCATTTTATATACAACTATATAGATCAGACCAAAATGAGGGGGAAAGAGGGACAGAGGGACATTGCTCCAAATCAGGGACAGTCGCATGAAATCAGGGACAGTCCCTCGAAATCAGGGACAGTTGGGAATTATGTATATATTGTACATTCACATCACTCCCTGCCCTCAAGTAACTTACAATCTAAGGTCCCTAACTCACATTCATACATACACTCTGAGGCCAATTTAGACAGATGCCAATTAACCTACTAGCATGTCTTTAGAGTGTGGGAGGAAACCAGAGTAGCCAGAGGAAACCCACGTTGGCACAGGAAGAACATTCATACTCCAGGCAGGTAGTGTCGTGGTTGAGATTCAAACCGACGACCCTAGTGCTGCTAGGCAGAAGTGCTAACCACTTAGTGCTGCCACTTGGCTAGAAATGTACTTTCCACCTTGGGCACCAATACCAACTCCCTATCGACTTCTCCCTAGCCAATTGTTTCTTAACAAACAGCATAATATGCGCAATTCTATTTTGCATTTGCACCACATGCTCAATCACACTTCAACAAAGGGTACTCTTACTTTCCCATTTTTATCTGGCAATGTCCAATAGCCCCGTGGGTACCTCTCATACCATAACTCAAAGGGAGAGAACCCTGTGGAAGATTTTTTTAGTCTTCATATATATATATATATATATAAAAAGAGTATATTTTATGTAGAAGAGTTTACGTCGCTCATATAATTGTTTCAAGATTTAAAGTTTCAATTTATCTCATATTTTTTGGTGTAATATAGCAGTGATTCATTTTTTTTTTTTAAACCAAGATTGCCAGCAGGTCAGGAGAATATTTGATCCTCTACCTTTGCAGCAATGATGTAGTCTGGCACATCTACTTAGAAGAGGGAGGTGAAAGCTGCAGCTGCTATTTTCAATGTGCTACAGGGTGACTCACAGACTAGAGACTTGCTTATCGTATCACAGTTACCATAGTCCTGCCCTCTGAATCCTTGGATTCCACCATGCATTTGGCAATCAATACTGTCTTCTCCCTTCTTTTGGTTCTAACTTCCTCTTCAATTGCTGCTAAATCCTTGTAGATGGGCTCCCCAAGAATGAGTTTGAGAAGATGAGATTTCCTTTGGACTGCTTTTATTGTGGGAAGATAGGATTTTTCTTATCTTCTGGCTGTCCTTTTCCTCCCATTACTAGTTTCAATGTAGCTTTTAGGCATTGATAACCATACCTTGTAGTAGCTAACGGCTGTGTATTTCAGGATTGCTGAATATTAGTAAGCTAAAATATCTAAAAAGGCAGCCAAGAGGCTCAGTACTGT
Source organism: Rana muscosa (assembly GCA_029206835.1). Lineage (NCBI taxonomy): Eukaryota > Metazoa > Chordata > Amphibia > Anura > Ranidae > Rana > Rana muscosa. Next base: position 140,908,760 of record CM055124.1, on the reverse strand, counting down.
CTATTCATCCTAAGAGTGGGCATCCTGCAAAAGCACATTGTCCAATGGTGAAGGAAGACAAAGAGAACTCCAATGTAACAGCAAAAGATGTGCAGAAACATTGATTAATTTACCTAAGGCTGGCCATATCCAGACTGAAATTTGACCAGTTCACGAGGGCTCAGCCAAATTTCAGTGTGTTGTCATTCCCTCTGAAAATAAGTCGATCATTTTATTGGCTTCTTTTAAAGTCACATGTTTGTAATTTTTCCCCAATCAGTAGCTGCATCTGCTGATCAGTGTATTCCGACAACTGTAGGTGCCACTCTCGGAATACAATGTCCTGACAGCGGTGATTCCGCCATTTACCTCGATTGGTTGGAGAAATCTTTCCCCCCCCCCCAACTATACAAAAACAACAACAACATAAACAGAAAAAAAAAACGCGAGGGGAAGGGGAGAACATTTTTCTTCTTTTTCTTCTCTCTTCCCCTCCCCCCCCCCAAAAAAAAATTGTGCAAAAATTACTCCCCATTGGGGGATTCCCCTTTTATATTTCTTGTGCACGTATCGTGTTTATGTGTTTCTATTTTCAAACGTAAGTAACCCCATTAATTGATATAAAAAAAATAATTTACAACATTTTTAGATTTAGGGCCATTTCAGGTTCACTGGATTTGACATGGGGACACACTGGACGCCTTCAGCTGCCATTGTGCTTTTGCTGAGCTTCCAATGTGTCCCTTGGCCTTTAAAAAAGGGTGGGCTCCCTCCAGGCATACCTGCTCTTGATTTATCCACTGCTATATATACTCCAGCATGGGGACTCCATTTGCAAGATGCCTTAAAGGTATACATGGTACTGTTCCCTAAGGTTACTGCAGGTTTAAAGCATACTCAAAGCATATTATTAGAACGTTTTTTGTATTTTGAATATTGTCCTTTAACGTGGTAGTAAACTCTGTACTACCACTTGTACCTACAGGTAAGCCTATAATAAGGCTTACCTGTAGGTACTGTGAAAATCTCCTAAACTTATACAGTTTAGGAGATATTCAGAGTGCGAGCAGCCGATGACATCATTGGCGCATGCGCTCGCTCTGAAGGTCCGGGTTACAGCGGCGGAAATGGGGGAGCGACGTCACAGCTCTGGCCAATCACATAGCCAGAGCTTGCGAACCTGCAAGACAGACGGGGGAACATGTCAGCCCTCTCAGCGGTGACTTTACATCGCTGGAAGGCTTCATTCCAAGGTGCCATGCATACTAGCACATTGCCTTGCAGGTTTTTATTTTTTTCTGAACATCAGCGGTTTACAACCGCTTTAAGCTGCATAATGCATCCTTTTAAATCCTGTGGAACTCTTCACTGGTCAGTTGCGTTATTAAAAGTCCTGTTTGCTACATTCTTGGTGTGTGTTTAATTTAAAAAAAAAATTGTCTATAGTGTTGGTGCAGGTGCTCTTTAAATGTTAGCTTATTATGGACACTGTTGGCTAAATCTTCCCAGACACACACACACACTTGATAGGGTATTGGTTTATTAGAAACAATCAAATCTATCAGTTTTCCATATAGTTCATTCTGCCACCAATTGTGTAAGATTATTGCCCTAAAATTGGGATGCAAATT